>CAKAOH010039991.1:38660-122512 GCA_916701665.1 Sebastiscus tertius
AATGTGGCCCGGGAAAGGGAAGTTTGGGGTCCCCTGCTGGAGCTGTTGCCCCCGCGACCCGAACCCGGATAAGCGGTTGAAGATGGATGGATGGAGATCAATGCATGCGAGACAATACAATTATAAAAATGTAATCAAATAGAATTAAAAGCTATAATAACAGTAATAGTAGTAAAAGAGTTGTGAAGTACTTAAAATAGATTAATAATAGAATAATAGAATACAATTTTACAAATGAAATACAATAAAATAAGTGAATAAAATATTAAGATAACACATTATTATTATTATTATTGATAATATTTAAATATAAATAATAACCCCAAGACTTTTAAAGATGATTATTTGCACATATTTCTTCAAGATTATTTTAATTATTATCATTATTATTATTATTAGTAGTAGTAGTAGTAGTAGTAGTAGTAGTATTATTAATAATAATATTTAAATATAAATAATAAATAATAACCCCAAGACTTTTTAAGATGATTATTTGCACATATTTATTCAAGATTATTTTTATTATTATTATTATTAGGAGTAGTAGTAGCATTAATAATAATATTTACATATTTGATCTTCAAGATCAATATCAAAGAGTACAATAAGAGAGTAAAATTAAAAGCCTGTCTTTATAATATATAATGTACCACTGCATATACAATATTATCAAAAAACAAACATTTTTTTTTTACCAGTAATATCAAATTCTTTGTATTTCATCACATTATCTATTTAGGTAAGGTTATACCACACATGTAACCCACTGACTGGACTGTGTGTGAACAAAGTGTCTCCCAAAGGGTTGCAGTGAAGCATCCATGTTGTTCCTCCCAGCTGTCTTCTGAAAGTTATAGTGCCACCCAGTGTGGTCCAACACTCACTGTCACGTGCTGAAAAGCCACATAATTCATGTAGAGCTCCAGAAATTCTCACGGGAGTCGCTCATTTCTTCTCGGGGACATCTCCCGGCTCGCCTCCGTTTAACAAGAGTGCGGTTCAGCGTTGGAGCTCTCCCAGGGAAGTCTAGACTTCTGGGATTTGGCCAAAGAAACATGTCTGAGTGAAGCACGACAGAGGCCAGAGTCAAGAGCGGGCTAACAGGGTTTAAACATGCTGCTGGCCCAGTTTAAGTGTGAAAATGGTTGTTTCTGATAAAATAAAACAGAGACGAATCGTAAAAACAAATAGCAGATTAGCGTGGACGTGTCCTACAATAGGAGGATCTCCCCAGTCTGACAGTGTAATTATCTGTCTCTGATGTTTGTAGCCAACATGGCTGCAGAAACAACTTCCCCTTCGCTACAATGGACAGAAGCACAGAGGAGATAAAGACAGACTGGAAATACCTCGGAGGGTCTTTGTTTCTTTCCCCTTCTCTATCTGTTAGATATCTGTCAATAGTGGATTCCAAACCAAAAAGCAGCCGAAATACAGATGAAAAAACATATTTTTGCGATTGTCCAAAGATGTGATTTTTGACATTGCGGCCTATACAGAAAATGAAAACCATGTGGAGAGCTGGGGGAGCTGAGGATGAGGAGGAAGAGAGGAGGGCCGCAACAGCCAAAACATGCTGAATCGTCATCCATCTGCCCTCTCTTCACGCCACCAGACACCAGACGAGCCGACAAGGACGACCAACCCCAGCAGGGATGAGTCAGGGCCGGGGTGGAAACATCGGGACTTTCTTTCTAACCTTTATTTACTCGGCTGAACATGCAACCTCTCTCTTCTCACACAACCATCTCCTTCTAACGTCAGCTGTATACTGCAGCCGCGGGGGGCTACCTGCCTCGCTCATCTCAATATCATAGTATTGTAAGAAGTGCGAGCATTACTCATTGTATCCTGAGGCAAGTTTCCACAGCGAGCATACGGGAATTCAAGCCGGCGTTCGTCCAGCCACAAACCACATGGGTAGGCTTTACAGTGTAAGAACAATGGTGTTAAGTTGATTCTCATAAAGTATATTAAAAGGTGCTACTTGTAACATTTTTTTTTCTCTCAAAATTAAGACCACATTTCCCATAAACCCCTTCTTGTGGCATGTGTTTTGAAAAGTAGGGACAAGAGCCTGTAACCTGTGTTTGATAACAGCAGAAACCTGCTCCGGTAGGTTTGATCTGTCATTTTGAATCATGGCAGTGATGTGATTCATGCACGGTTCCTATTTTAAGCCTTGCAGCTATATTTCCCCGTTGGGTGTGAGGAAACCCAGCGGTTTCACAGCAAAATTCAACATGACGTTAAGGAAAGGTGTCACGTGCTTTAACCGTTTCACAAGGAATAAGCCTGTCTGGTGATCACAAACAGGAGAGATGACGATGAAGACGCACTTGGCGTTGAAACATTAGTCTTCTAATAAAGTTGGTTGCCTTAAATCTGTGTTTGCTCCAGTGTGCTTTGGACCTGGTCTCTGAAGTCTCAACTTAAAGTTAGGCCATTTCAAAACAGTGTAGAAGCAGCCCGTTCGCACAAAAAAGGCATATGACGTTATGTGGGGATAATGCACAAGGCTTTTAGGGTGCAGTAAGAACTTTCTTGCGTTTGGCGTGTCATTTGTACGCCATGTAGTCTGTACTGACTGCAGCGTAGATGCTCCATGTAAATCACTGTTAATTTTGGCAGCTATTACAGATTTAGTCTTAGTCTTAAACTGAAAATGCTTATTAGTTTTAGTCACATTTTAATCATTTTTATCTTTCAAAGTTTTAGTCTAATTTTAGTCGACGACAACTCAACATTTTAGTCCAGCTCTAGTCACTGAAATGTCATTCGATTTTAATAATAATTATTTTAATAATTTTGTCAGATACTTTTTTTATTTAATCTAGTCTGTTAAATCAGATTATATTGAACATTTCTGTCATTTTAGTGTAACTTATTTCACATAAAATGTTATCTTTTCATTATCTGATGACAGGTTGTACTAAAACTAATAAGCATTTTCGTTTTAAGACTAAATCTAAAATAGCTGCAAAAATTAACACTGACATACAAATGACACGCAGAATGTCCCTGTAATGTCATGCTATTTATACACCTCCCCGTGAGAACGGGTTGGCAGAAGAGAAACCAGGATTTTCCTCTAAATTCTGAGGTTGATTACAAGAAAATCCTACTTTCATTCATAAAGATCATGCACACTGAAAACCTACTTTTTTATCATGTTTTGCTTCAATGAGGTCACCATGGACCTCTGATGAATGTCTACTGTATATGTGTATGTGTGTGTGTGTGTGTGTGTGTGTGTGTGTGTGTGTGTGTGTGTGTGTGTGTGTGTGTGTGTGTGTGTGTGTGTAATATGTGTACATAAATTCTCACGTTTCTCAGCGTTACCTGAGATAATGCCCGTAGCCTGATTAAAGGACAGCTGATATCCTTACATCAGTGGTTGCCGTGGTAGTTAATTGGCACAAATTACCCAGAGTGTGGCGGTCATTTCCTCGTTAAGTGCTTAGGGAGGTCGCGGAGGCTAACGTTACACCAATCACATGAAGTGTTCTCAATCAAGTCCTCAGATTACCGGGAGTGTTGCCGCAGCCTGGGAAGGATCAAAAAGAGCTTTTCTTTTTCTCTTTTTCTTTGTTTTTGTCTTTTCACTCTCTCTTTCTGTATCTGTCGCTCTTAATAAAACATCTTTACTATCTTTTCTCTGCATATCTGTGCGATTTCTCTTCCTCTAATCCCAGGAGAAATCATCTTCACATCTGTCTTCTCTAAAAAGAAATGTTCATTTCTCCCTCTGTCTTTCTGTGTCTCTCTCCGGTTTCAACCTCATCTTCATGTCCATCATATATAAATCCTCTCCTTCCTCTTTGTTTTCAACTCCTCGTTTCCCTACACCCCCCCTCTCAGTTTTTGTCTTCTTGATTTGAGCCGCCTGAGGCCGGCAGTAAAAAACAAATGATTGCTGTTTTATGATTTTACAAGAGGAGAATTGCGGGTAGTTGAGGGGAAGGAATAGACAAGTTAGAAACTGAGGGAGAGGAAGAAGAGTGAGGATGGAAGAAGAGTTCGGTGAGGAAGCAGGCGAAGAATGAGAAAGGAAAGAGCCCAGTCGCACTAAATGGCAGACACGTTCTCATCACAACTCGACACATAGCGCCGCTTTGTCACACCCGTGGCATCACTTTTATTTTCGGCATCAAAACTACTATAGTTAGGTTTACGAAAGAACTACGTGGTTGGGCTTATAACTACTACATTTACATTTGAACAGAGAAAATGATAATGAACGTTGTGAACACAGCTGATTGTAACATGACGCAAAACTGTATTTTATGAGTTGTAATAGTCCTTTAAAGGAATTTCAGCAGGTTAAAAAGGACTATAATCTGTCAGATATAATCCTCATGAATGAAATGAAACCATTCTGAGTCAGAAAAAAACTTTCAGTCACAAGGTAGGAGCTGCAATCAGTTTTCGGCAGGTGAAAACTGTGAGTTGTAATGGTCCTTTAAAGGAATTTCAGCAGGTAAAAAGGACTGAGTGGTATATAGTCTGTCAGATATAATCATCATAATTGAAATCAAACCATTCTGAGACAGAAAAAAACCTTCCAGTCACAACGTAGGAGCTGCAATCAGACGCTAACACCGGTCTCCTGGATTAAAACCTTGTGTTTATTGGACCTATCCATCTTTTCGCCCTTTAAACTACGTCACCATTCACCCTGGGAATGAGAATGAGAATTGAAATGGCTAAATCGCAAGTCATCGCTTTTGGCGTATCATTTGTACGCAATGTAGTCTGTACTGACTACATTGTAAATGCATCTGCATAAATACGCTACGCTCAGAGCTGGTGACGTAAACAAAAAGTGAGAAAGAGGTAAGGAAAGAAGTGGAAGAACAATTGGAGGATGAATGAAGTGAAGGAGAGAGTTATCAGGGAGGTAGAGGTGAAGAACGGGAGAAGAAAGAGAGAAGACTGTTAAAGGTGAGCAAGCAGGCAGAATGGAGGTACTGGAGGCGCTGCGGCGAGAAAGGTCAAAGCTGTTGTAAAATGTTGGCGCTTTGTCAAAAAGCTCAGACCAGCAGATTATCTCTCCCAAGACGGAATATTTAAGACTTTTTGCGGTATCCAAAATATGTGAGAAATGATGCGGTTGTCATAACATTTGCACAGCATAAATGTTTTTTAAGAATAATGGCTCCTCTGCCCGCCTCTCCCAGACTCACATTTAATGTGCACTGATGTCTGGATGAATAATGATGTTTCCATCGGAGCTGGAATTATTCTTTTTTTAAAAAAAAAAAAACAGCAGATTCTTTTGTGGCTCGGTTTCAGAGCTTTATCAACACGCTGCATCTCTCTGAACGTAGAGAAGGGAGGCTTTCACTCTCACACACACACAATTGAAGCTCACACACGTCTAATATATACAAACGCACACGTCATCGCACACACACTCACATGGTCTCACTGTGCAGTCATGAAGTAGTGTCTAATTCTCTCGGTGTGTTGAGTGATACAGACCACATAGGACGGGAATGTTTCTGCTCTACGTCCGTTTTAAATGATGAAAAGTCAAACCGAAAGCCCACACACACACACCACCTGCTAACACACACTCACTGTACTCTTTTCTGTACAAGTACTGTGTATACTCATTCATATAAAGTACACACACAAACACACAATTCTCCCCTGAACTCTTATCTGATGCCATTTCTGATTTTATCATGTTTTCTATGATTCTGTTCCGTCCTATAATGCTCTACAAAGGTTTTATGATTTATATCAGTGTAATCTCTTTTCTTGCTTTCATTATTGCTCCACGTGTCGGTACAGATGTTCCCATCTGTCTGCAGCATGCTGTACTGTGTGTGACCACTAGGAGTCCCAAAAGTCAAGAACATTCCATACATTTAGTTTATTTATGAAGAGGAACACAAAGATCCCCGTTGTGACTAGTTTCAATCAAGCGAACAGCAAATGCATAACATGTTGGCTCCAAAACTCTTTTTTTAGGTTTTATTTATTTTAACAATTATTTGGATATAAAATACATACAATAAAGAGACGAAAGAAGCCTAGAAGGCTTATTCAGAGTCCTCCCCTATTTAAACAAAGAAAATAACATTACTCATCAAAAGCAAAACAAAACAACAAACGAAAAAACAAAGAACACAAAATATCTATATATACAACTCAAAAGCAAGCATAAAAAATAAAGAAAAGATAAGAAAGAAGACAGTAAACAAACAAACAGTCATCTGACTCTACACTTGATAATCCTGTTGTTCACCTGCATTAAATGTAGTAACATTTACATTTTACATTAAATGTCATTTAGCCGCCTTGACAAAGTGTGTAATAACTTAACATAACAGAAATGATCTTTGAGTTGACTTGAAAGACAAACTGCCAGCTTTTCCAAATGTACTTTTTCTTGTTCTGGTCCAGTGTGTCTGGTCCACACACACACACACACACACACACACACACACACACACACACACACACACACACACACACACTTTTTTATTGCTTACAGGTGCAGCGTGACTCAATGCTCCGTGAGTTTATGTAATATGTACCGATATTGGACCAATTCTGTCTTAAATTAGTATAGATTAAACGTGATCTTGGCATCTTAATTCCTTGCATGCTGTAAAGATTGAGGTGTAAATGAGTAGAAAGGCAACCCAACTAGAGGAGAATAATGTAAAAGTATCACTGTCATTCTGACAACAGCTGCTGGGCTCAGAGGAGCTCAGGAACGATTGAGGCACATTAAGGAGGTGCTGAAGTCAGTGCTGAGCAGGATGTCATGATTGAAACTATTTTTGACTGAAATTCCTACATGCAATAAGTACTAACACTAATCATTTTGCTAGTGACGATATTTTATTCAAAGGTCATCATGACACCAAAGAGGCTTTTAAGAGTCTTTCCGAAATTAGAGACCCAAAAGTCCATTAAGTTTATTTTTTATTGCCCTTAATCACAATTAAAGCCTCAATGTGCTTCATGAAGTCCACATTATGAAACAATAAATGAGACCTCTAGAGGCCCTGAAGTTGGCTAAAGTCCCCGATGAATAAATTTATGTTGAAGCCATGTGGCCTCCGTGATGCCAAATCTGTAGATGAGACAATAAAAACCCCCATCCAGACACAGGCTGTGGAACTATTTGCCAGATTTGGGAACACTTTTCTCTGGTAGGAAAGCTGCACAGATGGTCAGTGAGAGGACCACTTCACTGCTATCAGAGATTATATATTGTTCAAAACCAGGCGAGTAAAAAGTGGTCTAAAAAGTGAAGCCAATGCTGAAGTGCCTTAAACCTGCGTTCTTTCTGATAGCCAGCAGGAGGCGACTCCTCTGGTTGCTAAAAGAAGCCTGATTGTATAGAAGTCTATGAGAAAATGAGCCTACTTCTCACTTGATTTATTACCTCAGTTAGTTTCAAGTCTTCTTCAACACAGCATGATGATCATTTAGTAAATTATGGTCCCGTTTAGAGTCAAATAGACCATAAAGAAGGGGATGCTTCAGGGCGTGGCTATGTTGTGATTGACAGTTTGCTACTAAGGCATTGTCTGGGAGTTGTCTGCGTTTTCGTCTTAGAGCTTCAACCCTTTCAGTGTGATTTCGGCTCATGAAAGTTAAATGTAGCATTTTGGTCGCCTAGAAATGTCTTATTCAGCCTTCGGTTGTACTTAGCTCCACCCTCTTGTGTCACTTCTGGTTGCAAAAAAAAAAAGATGACGACCAAAATACTGAACTCGAGGATTCAAAACAGAAGTCCACAAACCAACGGGTGACATTACGTGACTAGGTCCTCTTCTTATATACAGTCTGTGACACTAACCAAATTCAGTGGTTTGTTTCTTCCCTTAGCAACAATCCTTTAAAGCCAAAGTCACCGTGTTGAACTACATACAACGGGACTTTTTTGGGCATATTCATGTTAACAATCAAAGGAACTGAAGTTGCCACGAACCACGGCCCGATCCAAGAGTTGTGAAACCCCATGATTACCGACACTCTTAACAGTATTTACCTCAACATTATACTGAGCTCATAACTATCGTTTCGTAAAGTTTATTTAAGACGATGGGGTCAGAATCTACAGTGTACAGCAGAGCACTGATGAGGGGTTGTCAGCCACCAACATCACCCACACACAGGCTATGATCTGCCAGCTCCAGTCATGGGCATTAAGCATTATATTCTCAATAACTGTTGCTTCAATAAAATGAGGCTGCTCAGCACATTTCACCAGAAACTGTGCGAAGCATTACCAGAATCATTAATGCTGGTATCTCTTTCTGATTGGCAGAGATACAGAGTGAGACAGTGAGCCGACGTAAAAAGCTGAGTAAATACATAGTATTACTAGAGACTTTTGGGGCAAATAGATCCCGAAAGATTAATGCTGGGAACAGAGAAAAACATAGAGGAAAGGGATCATAATATCGGGAAAGAGGTAATGAGATGTAATAACCAGACATATAACAGGATTTCTGCCCCATTTCTCAAATATCTGATATCTCCTTCAGGGAGTTCCCTGACCACCCAGCCAAAGGGTTTACAGTATCCCTCAAAGATACTAGAGAGGTTAGTTTACACCAGTATCTCTGAAACTATCTGGTTTATCAGAGGATTGATCATATTCTTGACACAACAACCAACATATTTAGAGAAGTTACAGCTGCCCGGCGTCGTTCTCCCTCTCTGTTGACATTCAAACTTCCAGTAACTTCACTTATCACTTGGAACCAGGTCGTGATTGCTCAATCTGTTTGCTGTAGGTCTGGTTGAGAGGTTAGCAGAGGACACATACAGTCTGGGATGGATGAGCACCTTTAGTACACTTCCACAAATGGTAAAGCAAGTACAAAACAGACCAGCAGATATCTAACAATACACCCATATTGTCAGGATGAAAACAAAAGCAGGGCTCGTAAATCTGAGATGATGATAACCTAAACTATGATCTTCTCAGAAATAATTCAGATTATCCAAGTTCGTAAATTGAGCATCATTTGCATTATTTCTATATGCTGTAGACATCATACAGTTACTTCTTGCTGCTATTTGAAGCACAGTTCACAGTCAAGGTCATATTAAGAGCAAGGGTTAGAATTGTATGTCTTTAAAGATACCGTTAATAAGCAGATTTGACTTTGTTACACATCTTCTCAACACCATGGTTGTATGCCTCCGCCAACCAGCCAAGATGCAGTTTACATCCATGTCTGTCCAAAACATCATCACATCATCATTTTATCCTGTTAGACATTTTTTGTGACATGAATTCTTGAGTTATGGCCAAAAGTGTTTTTTGTGAGGTCAGTGATCTTTGACCTTTGACAACCAAAATGGATCCAGGTCATCCTTGAATCCAAGTGGACGTTTGCCAAATTTGAAAAAAAATTCACTCAAGCCGTTCCTTACATATCACAAGAATGGGACGGACGTAAGGTCACAGTGATCTTTGACCAGCAAAATGTAATGAGTTCATCCTTCTGTAGCACCCCAACACGCTATAGCAGCTATAAATAACCTTAAACTAAGATGAAGGGGTGTTTGAGTTTGGTTTCTTAAGGTAGCTACCAAAAAGATTTACCTGTTATGGGTGAAAACTATATTACCCTAGTGATACACAATCAATTTACACTCACAGTGATGTATTTTAAATAACTGACCCCAGACAACTTCTCTGAATGAAAAATAATAGTTTACTGACCATTTTTAGTAATGTACAAATAATATTTACTCTTTTTGTTCAAAGAAAAAAATAACAAAAACACACTTTATGCCCCTTTAAAATCCCAAAAATAAACACTTCAAATATTAGACCACACTGAAATTATCAGATTACCTGAGCAATTAGTTAGCAACACTTAAATTACCTGGCCAGTTACTGGCAAAACTGAATTGGCTTACACAATTATACTGTAACACCACACTTAAATCATCTTAGATTCCCTTTTGAAAATCATATTTCTTCCCTTTTCTTTTTACCACTATTCCCCTATAGAAAATAGACAACTTCAGATCCAACACTGAATTTAATTAGACTCTAAATATTTCTGTGGGCCCACACACACACACTCACGCAAAAATAATAAAAGTAGCAGGCCTGTACGTTGCTTGGTGCGGTGCGGCCGTCCAAATCCTTATCCTCAGCGAACAAAGACTGAAAAGTCCAACTTACAGTTTGAAGTCTTCCTTGAAGAAACAGTTTGTAGTTCGGGAAAAACAGTTCAGGTCCAAGAGATGAATCCAATGGCAGCGGAAACGAAATCCCCACCACTTAGCAGGCAAACCGTCCTCCTCACCTAGCAACAGCCTTCCTCACGTAGCGGGCAACCGTCCTCCTCACGTGGCAAGTTAGCAACGCCGTCCTCGTGGCTAGCAACTTACTGACGTTAGCATAGCAACGACACAGCTCACACCAAACATTCACTTAATCCACTGTGATAAGAGCAAAACGGTGTGATAGTTCACAGTTACACTATTCTACTGTTTACATAAACATTCACCAGGCTATCAAACCCAGCGTTACTCAACAATTCTTCCCACTACGTCGTTCTCTCTTTTCCTCCGTCTTCTCCACGTTTTCCCTTCTTCTCCTCTCTCTTCTGTCTACTGGTTCTCTTCCTTAACTACAACCAATCACCACAGGTGCCATTGACTGATGACTTCAGTAACCAATCACAAACAAAATAGTTGAAACTAAAGGCACAATCTGTGTATTTTTCACTTAGTTTAAATCCACAGTTTACCTTAAAACAATATACATCTATTTATTTTAACTACTCATTAACACATTTACATCTTACCTTATTTATGACTAAATTACTTTTTAATTAATCCTTTGTTCTTTCTTCATTAAACTAAATTACTTTCAGTTTAAGTTCTTTACTGGATTTATCCACCTAACTTTATTAGGCAAACATGTTTTAGTCCCTGACTGTTTTTACACCGGGCTACACTTCATTCCTAAGTTGACGTTTGTGCTAAATTTAAAGAAATTCCCTCCAGGAGCTCCAGACACAGACATACATACGTCTGTACATACGTATGTCCGTTCATATAGACGTGCGTATGTATGTATGTACGGAGAGACAACACAAAAACATGAGGCATAATAACCAAAAAACTCAGCTAAATCTCATATCAGCCAGCATAACAGTGAAGAACCATTGAACACAAAGCTTTCTATGAATTGCAATGCTACAGACCTCTGAACACCCACACAGGTGTTTTCAGTTAATCTGGTTGATCTTCTCAGGACTGTGTGGGCATGTATACTAAGACTTATTGATTGACATCTTCCTGAGTCTCCTGTTAGCTTTGTTGCACCTGTTAGGGCGGGACAAACTGCACCTATATCATTCTTAGAAGATTTGTGACCAAATAAATTCTCATCATAACTCCACCCATCTTCAACCTGTGCAGACGTCTAATCAGCCAGAATAACTTTTAAACACCTGTGTGGGTGTTCAGAGGCTTTAACACAAAGAAATACACTCCTAGACCTGGACATTAATGTTAAGAAATAAATGTAAAAGAGTATGAGGAAGAGAGAGATGGAGATAAACGGTGCATTTGTCTAAACTCCATTAACAGAACGAAAGGATGAACAAATGAGTGAATACAGAGAGAAGAGGTCAGAGAATTATGTTTGTGTGTTTGTGGGTGAGAAGTATGTAAATGCATGACATGTAAATGATGTTAAACAACAGCCGGGTGAAACATTAAATGATTAAATGTATGAGCAGCTGCAGGTGCACATGCTGTATATTCATCTATATACATCTATAATCAGGAGTTCATTTGACATGTTTTGACGTCTTTTCCTGTTTCATTTCAGTCTTTCTTTGTGTTTCCATTATGTGCGACTGATCGCTGCCATCAGAGAAAGAATACGTTCCAGATATTGTGCTGTTAACCTACATAGAGGGACAGGAAGTCAAGTACCACATAAGCTCATTTCCTTCATATTCTCTTTCACTCGTTGTATGCTGTTTTAAGCTTCGTCATATTTCTCTATGACAAAAACACAACCCAGAACAATTTACCAAAAAGCCGAGCTCAACAGGTACATTTGAGCTGTCTTGAAATCCTCTCTCACAGTTTATTTCCTCTGTTACATATTATTTCTCTCTCTGGTTTCATTGCTTTCCACTGATTATCGCCATCAAAGCAAAAAATAACAGATTACACCCAGATGTAAGCACTCAAGAGTTCAAGAGGCAGGGTGGATACACGTTAAAAGATTTTGACCAGATTTACTCCCAATTACAGAAACACAAGCAACATAAATCCGAGGGTATATGTCATGGTGTTTTCCTCGGAGGCTCTCCTAATCCAGAAATGCACCGCCGAGGGTAACATTTGGTCTAATTAGTCGGGGAAATCTAGCGGGCCAAGTTCAGGCATGCTTTGTCAGAGTTGAGGTAATATAAACAAATGGCTCATGAAGTATCTCTCCATTAAAATTAACATTATGAACTGGTTTAATTGCTTGCCAGCGCCGCCACAACAACAACAGTCACTCTGACGTCTAACGAAGCAGCAGGAGGAAACAAGTGGGGGAAAAGAGAATACATTAATTTATCAAAAAACAGCCAAACTAGTGACGTGATGGAGTGAGATGTGAGGAAAACAAATAATAGATGACATGAGAGTGAAAGTGTGATAGTGAGTGGATGAATAATGTACAGTATATACACAGTGGACAGCAATCAACGCAGTGACTGAATGAGTAGCGACTATATCAACAACGAAAAACAGCAACGATACAACGAGGTAAACAATGTGACGAGGAAGAAAAGCTGAGGGTGATTGTAAAAGAGCAAAGACAAACACACTGAAAGAAAGTTAATTAGATGAAGGAAGAAGAGAAAAATAAAGTTTATAGAAGGATTAGCGTCAGTCAATCAATAAAATTATGAAACGTAACCCAGTAAAAACAGAAAACTTGAGCCATAAACGTCATGCTGCTGTCTGTAAACTTTGCAGATAAATATTTAGTTAAAAACATTAAAAAGTAAATCAACTCATTGTGTGACATTTCTCATTTCAAAGGGAAATGTGTGGAACTAGTGATGGAAAGAGAATATATTAGAATATTGTACACAAGTAAAAATACTGTTACTTTAAAGACATTTTACTCAAGCAAGAGAACTTGTAAAAATGTTAAATAAAAGTTTTAAAAAGTAGGTCAGTTAAAATGTACTCTGAGTAAACGTTACTGCATTACGATTTTTAAAAAAGAAAGGGGGTGGTTTATGATGGTATACGATACTACTGTTAAATTAAAGAACATCTTTATCAGTCAATCTTTGTTTCTACTCTCACCTATGGTCATGAGGGTTGGGTCATGACCGAAAGAATGAGATCGCGGGTACAAGCGGCCAAAATGGGTTTCCTCAGGAGGGTGGCTGGCATCTCCCTTAGAGATAGGGTGAGAAGCTCAGTCATCCGTGAGGGACTCGGAGTAGAGCCGCTGCTCCTTTGCGTTGAAAGGAGCCAGCTGAGGTGGTTCGGGCATCTAGTAAGGATGCCCCCGCGACACGACCCCGGATAAGCGGTTGAAGATGAGTGATCTTTAGGCTACAAAATAAATTGCATTAAATGTCAACATATACACTATTGCAACAACATCAGCAACAAGAGCCCAGATGTGCAAACCAACAATAAGTTCCTTTTTTATAGACAGCACTTTGCAGCCTGTGCACACAACTGATTATCATTATAAACAGACAACCAAGTTTCTCAGTGTAGCAAGAGTTCACAAGAATTAACCAGACAAAACTCAGACAATTTAACAAAAATGCATGATAATAAATAAAAAAAAGTCTATGGACACTGCAGTGGCTGCAACAACAAGCATTGTTTAGCCATTATAAGTCATGTATCTGGGTTTCCTGGTGCCAATTGGGTGCAGTCCAGGTGTTTTTCTGCAGGCATGTGTACCGACCGTGAGGCCAAAGTGTTATGCAGGTTCAGATTTTTGGTTTCAAATTATTTTTCTTTCTGTGAAATCTAAGTCCAAATAACACCCAGTGAAGGACGTTTTGTTCTATCTGGTGTAATTTAAGCTGCACCACGAACTTGCATAATAATTCTGACTCCTCATTAGAAGAGTGTCTACAACAACAATATAAAGCGTATTTGATTACTGTAACGTTCAGGACGTCCTGGACAAGGTCTGAGGTGTGGGACTGAAATTACAGTGAAAGGGATGTGCCAACTGTCTCACAGTGGGAGGTCGATGAAGCTCCATACATACAGTATAGTTGCAGTTGTCTATAGCGGGCACACGGTCTTACTGTACCAACGGCACACATACAGGTTAGCTCATGTTCTCCCTCAGCAAGTGTTACATCCTGCAGTCTCAAATAATGAGAAATGTGACACTCGCTGTTTACTGCGGATGTTTATACTTGGCAGGATGGGAAAGCCTTTGAAACAGCATCTAGAGCAGACCAAAGCAAAGAAGCATTATTTAAGGTTTCGGGTTTGATTTTGTGATTTCCCTTCAGCGGTTTGATGTGTTTCCACACTGAACAGCATAAGGGTATAACAGCATTTAACATTGATTGAGACCCAAGTAGACAAATTGACCAAAATGCAACCGTGTCCCCCATAACACTAATCTAATAATCTTCAGTCGCAGGTGTAAACAAAGATGTTTCATTCAGGATCAAAGAGCAGTCGCCGTGGAAACGGGAACAAACACACCAGGGTGTGTGTGTGTGTTTTGAGCTTTCATGTGTGAGTTATCAGTACCTGTGCAGGTTTCTATGCCTCCATCTGTCAGTGTGTGTGTGTGTGTGTGTTGCCTTACTAATGTTTGTGTGCATGAGGGGAAGGTTTTTGCATTTTAAAATCGATTAACGATGATTTAATGCACATTAACAGCTGTTCAACAGTGTGCTATTGAACAGCTGTTGTGTTGTCCTCCTCTTACCTGATCAGTTGTTCTTTCTGAAATGTGTACAGCACACTTTACAAACCTCAGAAGCAAAAAGAGAGAGCGACCTTGTTTGGTGTTTAGGTTTATTTTCCCCGAGCGGTGATGTAATAGTGTTGCAAACTGGGAGGAGGCCCTGGCTCCAGATGTATATAGGTTTATGTTATGGCTTTATTATTTCAATTTTGTTTCTGAGAAATCATGTTTTATACGTCGGTTTGAAATGGTCAATGGCTGTACAATAAATACTATGATACACATGAGCCAAAGCTGTCATTCCTGTGGAGAAGAAACCAGTCAAAGGCTTGAATGAGAGCTTTAAGAAATGGTTTGCTGTTGCAATTGAGAGAATGCAAAACTTTAAAGCAACACGTTCTAATTTGGGCTGTCAATCAATTAAAGTATTTAATCTGTTCAAAATGTACCTTAAATGGAGAATTGTCAAGTATTCAATACTCTTATCAACATGGGAGTGGACAAATACGCTGCATTATGCAAATGTATGTATATATGTATTATTATAAACAATTAACAACACAAAACAATGACAAATATTGTCCAGAATCCCTCACAGGTACTAAATTTAGCATACAAAATATGTTCAAATCATAACATGGCAAACTGCAGCCCAACAGGCAACAACAGCTGTCAGTGTGTCAGTGTGCTGACTTGACTATGACTTGCCTCAAACTGCATGTGATTATCATAAAGTGGACATGTCTGTAAAGGGGGAACTCGTGGGTACCCATAGAACCCATTTTCATTCACATATCTTGAAGTCAGAGGTCAAGGGACCCCTTTGAAAATGACCATGACAGTTTTTCCTCGCCAAAATTTAGCGAAAGTTTGGAGCCAAGGTAGTATGACATGGTTCGTACCGATGGGGTTTTCTAGTTTCATATGAAGCCAGTATCTTCACTCTAGCTTTAAAACTGAGCATTATTAAGTTACGTTAATGCATTAAATAAAATAGTGACGGTAACGCGTTATTATCGCATTAACTTTGACAGCCCTAATTAAAATATATGTTTACTTTCTGCTTAGTATCTGGGCCCATATTTTCAAGCTTCAGATTATCAGGGTGTCCTATTTCACATATCTCCATTATGTCTTATTATTATAAAATTGTACTTGTATCTTAACTGTGTTATGAATAAATAAACTGAAACTGAATTAACTATTTTCACTTAGCTGTTGTTCAGCTGTATTTCAACAGTTATTTTTTCCACATGCAAAGTCTGTTCTTTTCTTTCAAAAGTTCAACTCTGGTTCAAAGCTGCTGATGGAGGTCTGACCTTTGCACCAATCTGATTCTGACTGCGTTCATCTTTCCGCAGCTGCATCCACAATATGTGTTTGTGCACATGCATGCATGCTACTGAATCTCAGGGGTCACTGTACTTTGGCATCAGAGAGAGAGGATGTTTTCACCGCCGTTGCTTGGCAACTATCACCGTAGAGACGGCCGATCACGGTCACAGACAGGAGCTCTATTGTGAGAGGTGTGGCGTTAAGGAGGCTGATCTCTGGGACTATAAGGATGATATCAGATGAGAGATGTTCATCTCATCACAGAACAAGGTCTCTCTCTGTGTGTGTGTGTTGACAAGTGAGACAAGACGGGAGAAAGTGAGAAAGTCTTTGTTGACTGTGTGTGTTTGTTTGTGATTATATGCAAAGATGAGGAGCAGAGGTGGAAAAGGAGATCAGGGTCGTGCAGCTTTGTATCGTTCATGGCTTCCTGTTGTTCTCTGAGTACAAAGGAGGCTTTCACAGATAAGAAGTCAACAAACAAACACACAGAAACTACACTTCCCTCCACGATGCTGCTGATATCAGTATGAACTACCAGGAACTAACTATGTACGCTACATTACGCCCAGATGTGACTGTTGAACATCTCATTCTAAAACCATATGTTGCTTAATAGATATGTATTAATCTGCTGCTATAAAAGCTTCCACTCTTTTGTTTTCAGGCTTTCCACATGACTTTGCAACCTGGAGAAGAACATTACAGAGGCCGGACTCTGATGTTGGATGATAAGGTCTGCTGTTGAATGGGTCGAGGTCACGGCTCAGGCCAGTCAACAAACTCATTATGTTTACTCACTATGATGAGGAAAAATGTCATAACATTTATTCTGATTGGTTAAAAGTCTTGAAATCTGGTACAGACATACTTTGGGCAAGTATCTAACAGTAAAACTTTGACATTATTAGATTACATGAAAAATCACACTTTTATTAACTGTCAAAGTTGGGATTTTTTAAAAATGAGGAAAAATTCTAACATTGTGTTTATTAAAAGTTTTCCATACGGAATTTTTTTTTACACTGAGTATGTGCGCAGATCTTTGATATTCCACTTTTAATGAGTTCATAGATACCAAATACTTGACTGCCCGTTGTATTTTATGAGATACAGCTATTTGCTTTTCATATTTGGGCACATGGGAAGACCGTTTACTCCTCAACTATAATGGAGTATATTGAAGAGAAACTCACTTTTCAAACCGTTTGACCAATTTTGAAGATTTCTTCACATTTGTGTTTAAGCAAGCCCCGAGAACATTTTCACCAAAGGGAAATAAAAGATTCAGCTGCGGGAACAAATGGGTCAATATTACCCATCATGATTACATTTTCACATTTTACTATATCACTGACATTTCATTTTTGGATTGCGAGCTCCTATAAAACACCCTCACAGTTGATTATTTCCTTCATGATATTAAAAATAAAATGAAGGAAATAAGTTGTTGAACTTCATAAAAAGCTTTCCCATGAGGGTGAGAAAGTGAAGATACAGCCAACACATCAAGCTGAAAGGTTGCTCCTCTAATATGGAACAAAGCAATGAAAAGCAATAAGGTTGTGTGTCTGTGTGTTGTTGTTTTTTACAGTACTGGCTTCATTTACAGAGGAAATGTTTGTATATTTACAGCAGTCCGAAAATAGCCAGTTGTTTTTAGTACTGAGAACACCATGACATTTCAGAGGAGCCCACACGCATTCAAGTGACATTTAGTGAAGCTCTCTGGTTAAAAATGGCTAAATTTATTCCTGGGAGTTGTCATAAAGGCGTTTAACAGCACTTTAAGAGCTAAACTAATTTTAACATTGCAATCACTCTGTGGTAACATGATCAACTACTCACTTGAGGTGCAATCATTTCTTGTGGGCCGGAATAAGCTGGGAGAAGTTGCTCACCAGGACAGGAAACATGAACATGAGAAAAAGCGTTAGTCTTTCAGTACAACTTTACTTTATGTGTTTTTAAATGACAAGGACTCAGGCTGTCCCCGACTCCTTCTATACCTGCGAAAAGTAATGCACTGTAATCCGTATACAGTATATTCCACAAAATCAATCTGCATATAATCCACGTAATCATGAACCAGGAAGTATAAAGAGCGACAAACGCCACATGGGGAGGAGGTCAGGGTGGATGGGTAAGTCAAAAAACAGTGAGTTCTGCCTTTAATAATTGAATACGTTTTAGTGTTCAAATGACAAATTCCCATGTTAAGGGCAAATTAAATGTCATGTTCTGGCTTCATTGGCCTTTTAGCAGTCAGTATCATTTAGTTGAGTCTTTTTGCTCACAGTATCTCAAACTATATTTTGTTGTGTATCAATCAGTAAATGTATCAGACCCACTCACAACAACACAACCCGGTATCACGCCAAAGCAATGTAACAGACCTGCCTGTAGAGAATAGCGCATCAGTGTCACGTATTGCCTCACCGAGGCATGAATATTACATGCGTGTATGAAAATGCCGTAGTTAAGTTCAGGAAAACGTCATGGTTCACTTTAAAATACGTACGAAAACAATGTAACATCAGTATGGAAAACATGTCACAGACCTCTATCCTCTACTACTGAATTATTAAGTAATGATTAGTATTGTAAAGTGTTACCACGTAACTTACAAAACGAAACCTGGTTGAAAGTCCTGTGTTTGTTGGACCCATCCGCCTCCCCTCCCGTCCACTTTAAAGCGGTCTTTCTCACTTTTTATTCTACGTCACTAGCTCTAAGCAGAACATATTCACGTGGATGCATTTACATTGCAGTCAGTACAGACTACATGGCATATAAAATGCCACGCCTAAAGCAAGAACGGCGTTCTTATTGCACGCTTTTGCCTTGCACATCATCACGTCATTCACACACCTTCGCTTGTGACTGTTCTGGCGACCCACCAGCTAAATTTCTCATAGAGTGAACACACACGTTAAAGAAACTCAAGCAGGACGAGATAATGAGATTTACCTGGTTCCAATTTAATTCAGAATTCCTTCACACCCTCCTTTCTTTATGTATTGATTTATTAGTTGAGTGATCAGTCCATATATTGGTACATACTGTACATACTTTTGTCGTATCATTCAAGTGTTAAAGTGACTCAAACAGCAGCAGCGGTTGTTCTGAATAGAGACTGTAAAGTGGTTCTTCTGTCATCAGACTGGAGAGAAAAGGTTTTATTAAAACAAGCTTTATGGACCAGAGGCGCAGCGCATGTTGAGGCATTAACGGGGGGCAGCTCAGTGGTTCTAAATTGGCCTATAAAAACAAAGTAAAACGTAGCAGAAACCTGAATCTAATATAAAAGGAACATGCTGAAATACATAACGGCTGAAGGAGCCTGTAAATCAACTGATTAGGTCTTTGCAGGAATGGTAAACAGTATAAAAAATAATGGCTCTCCGCATGGGCTCGTGTGTGTGTGACTTCACCGACATTCATATACTTTCATGTGTGACTAGCGAGCGTGCGTGAGCGGAGAGTAATAAGTCATACTTGTGGACCTGTAGCGGCGCTCACAGCCAGTAAATACGGCCCGTTAAGCCGGGCTGATAACTTCGGCCCGGGACTCTGATTTACAGGTGGACAAACACGAGGTGACGCTGGGTCTCGGCGTGGGTGTGTGTGACTTTAAGAGATAAAGAGAAATGACTTCTTGTCAGAGGAAGGAGGCGGTGAGGTATTTACATTCCTGATAGTACTTTGTTGAATGAACTCGAAAAAATCTGAAAAATGTGTCAGCCTGCGGGTCTTCTGTTTTTATTTAAAATACAAGAAGACGTTATAAATGCTCAGCCTGACACCAAAAATATACAATAAGAATGAATATTTACAACCTGAATATGATTCTTACGATGACTTGAATTAGTACGGCCGAAACTGGAAACATTTTTTAAATTATTATACATTTGATGCTCATAGTCTCAGTATTGAAAGTTTTGAAGGCGGTGCTAATACCTTTCTGTATAAATACCAAAAACACAATTTTAAATACCAAAGTTTGGCGAATTCAAACATTTACAAAACAACAAACAAAATATGTGAATGTTAATGTCCTGTTTTAGTTTTGAAAGTCCTCTCCTCTTGTGTCTCTTCCTGCCTTTGTTTGTTTCCCGCCTTTTTGATTGTCTGTCCCGCCCTGATCAGTCTCACCTGTCCCTCATTAGTCCTGCACTCACCTCACCTCCTGCTCACCTGTTCTCACTTCCTCAGTTACTCAGTCACTATTTAGTTCCTTTGTTCTTTGCCGGTTCGTCTTTCGTTGTTTTCGTTTGCCCGTGTCTGCTAGCTGCACCTGCCTGTTTAATGTACCTGGAAACTTTTATTCTATTAAAATATCTGCCTTGAGTCAGTCCGTCTCTGTATTTAGGTCCTTCCTGCCTGTTCTGCTCCCTGCACCGTGACAGTTAATGTTCATGTTTAATATTAAGACAAGCAAGATATTTCCTAATTACTAATACTAAAATGAACAAAGTTAAAATTTAGATCTGGAAATATCTTGTCAATGAATAAATAGCTAACAATCCTAATAAAATTCAATGCCAACTTTTGATATTTTTAATAGTTTCAGATCGTTATGGTACAGATACATCATATCTGGTGGTAATAAAACATAATTGAGGGTTGATAACAAAGCCTAAGTTTCAACTTTATTTTCACTGACGCACATTGATGCATATTTTTGTTATATGTGTCATGTAGCCAATTTTATTATGTTTTATCCAGGTGGCTACTTCCAGGTCTGAGAAGTGAAGCCGATGCTGAAGTGCCTTAAACCTGCATTCTTTCTAACAGCCAGTAGGGGGCGACTCCTCTGGTTGCAAAAATAAGTTTGATTGTATAGAAGTCTATGAGAAAATGAGCCTACTTCTCACTTGATTTATTACCTCAGAAAACATTGAAAAACATGAGTTTATGGTCTCAATTACTAGTTTCAAGTCTTCTTCAATACAGCATGATGTTCATTTAGTTAGCTCCACCCTCTCGTGTCACCTCTGGTTGCAAAAAAACAAGATGGTGACGGCCAAAATCCCAAACTCAAGGCTTCAAAACGACATTCCACAAACCAATGGGTGACGTCACCGTGACTACGACCACTTTTTATATACAGTCTGTGGTTTCCAGGTCTGTGTGTGTTCTGTGTTTGACCTGGCTGCAAGACAAACTTCCCCTTGGAGACAAGTTAAAGATGAAGTTAAAGCTGATGTAAACAATTCATTTATTTGATTTTGACTTTTTTATTTAAACTTTCCAAAAGCTCATCAGGTATAAAAGACTCATGGCACAGGTTTGGTTTGGTGAAAATAATGAACGAGCACAGAACAGAAAATAACGTTGAGGTGCTTTTGGCTCATGTGCCCACTGTAACGTTCGGAGTACAGAACAATGACGTACTCCATTCACATAAAACAAGCTTTTAATTAATAAAAGGAAGGAAGCTGGTCATTTTGGGGTCATTAAAACCTACGAGTGTGACAAAGAGTGTCTGGAATTTTTCGGACCACAAATTGCAGACGTCCAAGTGTGCAGAAAGACAGAGGCAGAGGAAGACACAAAATAAAGGGAGAATAGGACAGATGGAGAGATGAAAAGCGGGAAAGCGAGAAAAATAAACAGACTGGTGGAATAGAAAGCAGATGGCAAGAAAGACAGACATAAAAAGACAGAAATAGAAACATCCTGAGAAGCAGCCTAAAAATGAATGCAAATAACATTTTTGCATTTGACACAACTCAGGTTACAGCTACAGGATTTTTTTGCCATTAAAAAATAATAAAACAATCAGTGATATTTGGACTTACAGTATATCACAGCCAGGAAAACTGTACAACTCAAGGTTGTAAGAAAGTTCAACACCTTTAAGAGTGCGGAGGGAGTGAGAGAAAGTGCGATATAGTGTGAAAGGTGGGCGAGCTCAGCACATGAGCTCATGACTGCAGCATTAGTGTAACATTAGTGTTAAGTGCTCGTAAAATCCCTCTTTGCTCTGCATTACCTCAGAGCGTGGGGGAGCGAGAAGTAAAGTTAATAATATCGCTCTTATGAAAACTTTCATTTTTAACGTTTTTAATGAAACGACTCAGAACGAGCGTGGAGGAAAACGTATAAAACAACACCTCGGAAAGCCACCAGCTCCCACACACACTCGTATATATATACGGACACACAGGCTATTTACAGCAGCACTGAATACTAAACACTATTAGCTGCAGTGCCAGACGGCCCACACAGGCACAACTGGCATGTAAACACTTAACTGTACATGCAGTCAGAGCTTCGTCTCCGTCTCTACATTGTGTTTTGCAGCCCCCAAACGATCATAAATGTGACAAAATCACTTCTGTGAGTTGGTTTAAGAGAAGTTTAACGCTAAATGCTCGCCAGGAAGCTTTCCTCACAGTGCTGGTTTCTTTTTCTCATCACCTATGATGAACAGGATTTGCTAATATTTGTTCACAAAAATAATGTGGGTACATTACAAACTCATATTGTGTGGCCAAGTATTGCTCAAACCCTCGTAATGTTATCCAAAGATTTGTCTCAAAGTGTCGAAAAAATAAAATATTACTAATTTCCATTTTATGTAATGGTGCAGACATAAAAAAAAAACTGTATACATGCTGGGTAATCACTGAAAGTGCAATTAGTTAGAAAATAAGTAGATTTTACTTTAGAGAAATAAATGATACTTAAAAGGTAACTTCAATATTTTTCAACGTGGACCCTTTTTTCCCATGTTTTTGTGTCTAAATGACAATTTCAAAACATTTTTTCCAGTATTGAGGGATCACGCTGAAATCAGCAGCCACGATACGATCTGCGAGGGCAAATGAGCAGCATCAGTGTGCAACATACGTTCACTAAAAGTGCTCGTTTGTGCCACGGACAGGCTCAGATTGTTATTATAAGTGTCTCACAACATTATGGAAAGGACTCTACAGAGAAATAAAACGTTTTTCTTACCTTTCGTTTGATCTGGTCTGTTTGTCATTGTGTCCAAGTCCCGCTCAAGGAGAAGTCTCGTTGTGAAATCTGAATATGAGGAAATGATCTAAATATTCAACCATGACATTGAAAATCTTTTAGATAACACTAAGCAACGCTTTCTGTACTCCAACACAGAAACAAGCACTTTTAGTGGAAGTAAATGACGGTGCCAGCTTGCCCCAATTGCACCGTATTACAGTCCGTGAGCAGCTGCTGTCTACAGCGTTCTCCCTCAATACTGGACCGAGTTAAGAAATTGTTGTTGCTATTCGTCAGTTAGACACAAAAACATAGGAAAATAGGGTCCAGGTTACCCTTTAAAATACATAAAATAGCATCAAACGTTGCTCATTGTGTCATTGTCATTAGGGAGTGTCACAGTGATGTCATCACTGGGCAAACTGGGGTCGGTGCTGACCCTGAGTCCGTCTAGTCTCAGGTTTGGTTACACAGAGTCACACTAGGTTAGGCAATGTCCTGTTGCATTCTGCTCTGTACCACTCTGTGCTTTTACAGCTGGCTCCATTACATTACACTTTTTATTTTCCCAGTCTGGGGGCTAAATATCTCCCGTTAGCTTAACAGGCCCCCGTGGTCGCTTGGACGAGTGTGTGTATACGTGTATATGTGTGTGTGTGAGTGTGTGTTTAGGTGCGGCGGGGGGTCAAACTACCTGGCATCCAGATGTGGAACAAGAAGTTGTGCTTGAAACGGCTATTGTTTCCTACAAACTGTACAGATTGTGTGACAACTGCAGTAGAACGGGTGTCATTGTATTGTAGAAGAAGACAGGTGATAATGGAAGCAGCAGCAGCAGTGACACTTCCCGGGTGTAGCAGTGGTATAAGTAACAGTAGTACTAGTAGTACTAGTAAGAGCAGTAGTAGTAGTGCTACGGCAGTAACAAGTATTAGTAGAGGTAGTAGAACGACTTCGAGCAGCAGCATTCTGTATATCCAGTAAATCTAGCACCAAAAGAACAAATTTCACATTTCAAGTTTCAGAAAAATCCATTAAAATTCACAAATTAGAGGTGTATTTGTTTCCAATGTGAGGTTTTAAAAATTATTGATGTTGTTGTTTTTATGCCTCTGTGTCGGCGATAGCCGTGGCCGGATGGGTTGTCCGTCCGTCCGTCCCACTCGCGATAACGCAATATATCTCAGGGACATCTGGAGGGAATTTCTTCAAATTTGGCACAAACATCCACTTGGGATGAACTGATTACAATTTGGTGGTCAAAGGTCACTCTGACCTCACGTCCATAACATTTTTGTGATTTCTCAGGAACACCTGGGGCGAGAATTTCTTCAAATTTCTTCTAATTTGGCACAAACATCCACTTTGACTTGAACCGATTACATTTTGATGATCAAAGGTCAAAGGTCTCTGTGACCTCACAAAACACATTTTTGGCCATAACTGAAGAATTCACATGTTAATTATGACAATTTCACCCAAATGTGTAATATGACAAAATGATGAAATGACGACACATATAATATGAATGAGTACATTTTCATTAGTGTATAATCACTTGACAATAAGTGTTTTCATTACCTCAGAATGAGCCGTTTATATCTACATAGGGAGCGGCTCCTCTTCATAGAGCCGGCCGTCATGTTTCTACAGGAGCCCAGAACAGACAAACCAAACACTGGCTCTAGAGAGGGACATTCACATTTTCGCATTTGCACGTTTTCGCGTCGGCCACCGTAGTTCTCCTACACGCTCGGCACACTGGAGAAGTTTCAGCTGGTTGCAATCTGCAACCTCTCCACTAGATGCCACCAAATCCTACACACTGCTCCTTTAATTCACGCATAATTCATATATTATTTTGTCAATACTGTATAACTACCACAGTAAAATAATAAGTAGGCTGCTGTGCTTTACTCCGTGCACATGTAGGCTATTTATATATATATATTCTGGCTGTATCCAGATTAGTTATTTGTCATTTGGAATCAAAATATAACAAAGTGTGGTCGAGTGAGTCTCAAGTTTGGCTGCATGAATCAGAGTAAGGTGAGTACCAGCCAAGTCCGGTTCTCAGTTCAGATTTTATGGATATTTAGTGTGAAGGATGTCATAAAAACCTCATGGCAAGCAGACAGAATAAAACACATTTGCTAAACAGCAAAATTGGTCAATTTTGATGGGACCACAACTAGAAGGTGAACATTACGGAGCTGCCAAGGTGGAAATAAATCACATTTGAATCCTGTTTTTAGGTATAGACGATGATAATAATAATAATAATAATACAGCAGACAAGGTTTCAAATTGTACTCCGAGTCATTCCTGGTTCAGCTTTTAGGGTCAGGACTCCATGTTCATGGCACTCGGTGGGATTGATGGGTTTCCACGATGTATCTCATGCCCTCTTTATATCCGTTTTTTTCCAACTTTTCCTGTTGTCGTCCAGAGTTTGCTGTCTGACGAGCACGGAAATGATAATGCAAAAAGTCCCTGAACGGCAAAAAACATATTTTGAGAAATGGGAAGTGAATCCAAAGGCTGCCAAAAGTCTCTCTCTCTCTCTCTCTCTCTCTCTCTCTCTCTCTGCAGCCGTTTTCCATTATCAGTGCCCAAACCAGCTTGTTAAAAAGAGTGAAACTCAAACCACAGTTTTGAAAATTACAGAATTCCTTCATAAATGCCCAGCCCTCCCCGCGGCTACGCTGGGTTCAGGCTTGAGGTGAGACCGCCATACTACAACACACACACACACACACACACACACACACAACACACATTAGTATATATGCAGAAACAGCCAAAGGTATAAACACACAACAAAACGTTGCACAGTCTGCACGCTTTAAGTACATGTACACATTAACCTAAACGGCTCCGGCTCACACAGTGATGATAATACACAAATACATGCTAACACAGAAATACACGCACACACACAAGTGCACAGTAATAGCCTTGTGGCTACATCGCCCTCTTTCCTTCCCTCCTTTCAAACTTTAACCAGAGCCATTTCCTACAACAGCTGAGGCTGCCGCATAGCAACTGGTCAGACCGCCCTAGCAACAACAACATTATCACTCATTTGACCTCTTTATGACAGCGAAGTAATAATGAAACATCTCTTATTTTTGCACATTCGGGGTTTTCAAACTCTATATTTGCTCTGCAGCACTGTTATCATGTTATGCTGCTGTTGGTTTTGTACATTAAAAAAAGTTACCGTGCCTTTAAAGGGACGTTCAAGAGTGACAATCAACAGTTTTTCTGTTAAAAATTGTTAGAAAATCTAAAATCTGTTTTTGCCAGCAGCACACCTGGGTACTCAGTAGATTGCTTTTCCAAATCTTTGAACTGGCAGGTAAACTGGGGCAGGTATGGTGATGCTGAATAAATTACACTCCTCTGCAGCTGCTGTTTAATTTCCCTCGTGTGTGTGTGTGTGTGTGTGTGTGTGTGTGTGTGTGTGCCCTCTTATCAACAAACCTTCTCCAACCCAGCTAATAAATTGTAATCATTCTCAGCTGCTCCTGCATGTAAAAGTGTTAAACTGCTTAATGCTCTGTAGATAGGATTAAAAATGTGGAGGTGGACGACCACTCTTTCCATGCAGCTGATACAGAAACAAAGCATTTGATACTGGACTAAGAAGACATACGAATGGAATAAAACCAAGCCGCAAGTGTTTCACACATACACACCATTCAGTTTCGCTCTCCGTGAGTAATTCTATGTTTTGCTTCGAAGGGAAATCGGTGCACTTTGGCCATAATTGTTTCAAAACTGCTAGCTAATTATGACCTTTTGAAAACAAAGTGTACAGATTGAATGTGACATTTTGCTGCGCCTGCAGAATATAAACGCCCTCTTGCACTGGCTGAAGCCCAGTAAAACCTAATAATGAAAACAACCGTGTCCTAACTGGTGCGCTAACTGAACTATAGAAAGGCTGCATTCACAGGTTTCACTGACCCCCAGGACAAAAATACTACTCGTACAGTAAGACTCAGACTGTTTATTTAGAATAGTCTGTGATGTTATCATTGTGCCACCATGGTGAAGTGATTGCAAGACAAACCACATCATAGTCAGAAGATGATGCATAAACTATTCTGACAGATTACTGAACGGGCCTTCTGGGCACAGGCCCGGGGGGCCTTCTGGGCACCGGCCCGGCGGCCCAACAGGTTATGGTACGTGTCCACAGGGGCGTTTTTTTATCGCGAGGGGACGCGACGCTTCCCAACATTAGACGCTTGGTGGGCTGTCACTAGACACAAGGCTCTCCCCACCTGATTGGACGAACGCTTTCCCTCCGTGGGCTGCTGCTCATAGCTTTCAAACCGGAAACAATATGGAGGCTCGTTTGGAAACTTTCTTCTCTTATTTCACGAAAATAGTTCACCAAAATGTGTTTCTGAAAACATTTGAGGCCAGAAATAAACCATGCAGTTGCTGAATCTATCTTTATTTTGGATCGACAACGTTTATTTTAAAAGATTCTCGGGAGCTTCGAGAGGCAGGGAGTCACGTCGGACGCCCGTGATTTGCATAAAGTAGACTTGCCCTCAATTTTATGCAAATGAGGAGCGGGCGTCGTGACGCTCTATTTCCTAGAATCGCGCCGCCACGCTACCAGAATGCATTGCACGGCTGCTTACATAGACAATGAATGGGAAGTGGGGAAAGGACGGAGCCTGTGGACACGTACCATGTGCCCCATATCATGACGTAGTCATATTCAGGGGAGGAAGTAATGCCATGGTTAGTACAGGAATATTCCCTCGATAGAGTCTAGACACTGGTGTTGGCGGTGAAGTGGTAAAGAGAGTTGGCTGAAGAACTGGATGATGGGATGTGTGGAGCGGGATTTCTGATGAGCTCAGTGGAAGGAACCTCGGGCACTGGATGTGAGGGAAGACTGGAGGTGAATGGGGTGGAGGAGGGTCGGGTACGGAGCGGAGAGGAGAACAGTCTTTTATTTACAGTTTGACGGCAACGGTATGATTGGCTTAGGGAGATCATGGTGGGTTTAACTTAGAGTGAACGCCCATAGTCAGCTGATGGAGTGTGAGAGACAGAGAGATTTGTGAATGAATGAGAGCATAAAGAGAGAATGTCTCCCTGACTGAACTTTCGCCAAACTTCATTAGTCTTATAGACACAAACACATGCAAAAATAGGGTCCAGGTTTAAAAATACCGATCACGTCATTGGACATGTATAAGGTTAGTACGTAATCCGCTGCTGACAGAGGATGTTCTGCACAAGTTCAGTTACAATCATGTTCTCAGAGACCGTCACTGTTGCTGGCCGACCGCTTCTCTCACTTCGTCTCTCTGCGTGTGGAAAACTAAACGGACTTCTGGCTTCTGGTGAACCGTATCTTTGGGGCAGACAAAGAGCAGGAATTAGTGCAGAGGTTAATGATATAATAAAGAGCACAGAGAGCCTCTCACAGAAGTAGTATTCATCAGACAATTAGCTGTTCTGCAACAGTTGCAAGAGGTGAAAACCATTACACTCCACAGTAATTAATGAATGTGTGTGTTGGATCAGTTTGGAGGAGTTAGGACAGAGCTATTGAAGACATTACTACACACATGATGTCTCCAGATATATAAAAAACATGACTTCAGAGCATACAGGAATGGACACATGGTCTCTCTCTCTCTCTAACACACACACTAAATAGACTTTACCAGAAATAGTTCCAGCCTGTCACAGTGCATGGATTTCAATGGAGCATACTCAACCATATTCCCACCATCTGTCATGATGATTTGAGAAGAAAAGCAGGTTTTTACAACTATTGCCGTACTTACTGTAAAACATAAAATACTGCATGTGTGCATGGATGTGTGTGTATTTTTGTTCCCCTGGTATAGTCCTCTGCTACCATCTACTGGAGAAAACATGGAATTAAACTGCAATAAAGACCCCTGACATTTCAAGTCAAGGCAGTTGTATTTGTAAAGCCCAATATCACAAATCACAAATTTGCCTCGCAGGATTTTACATCTGTAGGATACGACACCTTCTGTCCTTTACAGTACGACCATGTCATACTAGCTTGTCATCAAGGAGGTTAAATAACGCTCCAAACTTACGATACATTTTGGAGAGGTAAAACTGGCAGGGCCAGTTTCAAAGGGGTCCCTTGACCTCTGACCTCAAGATATGTGAATGTAAATGGGTTCTATGGGTACCCACGAGTCTCCCCTTAACAGACATGCCCACTTTATGATAATCACATGCAGTTTGGGGCAAGTCATAGTCAAGTCAGCACACTGACACACTGACAGTTGGGCTTCAGTTTGCCATGTTATGATTTGAGCAGATTTGTTATGCTAAATGCAGTACCTGTGAGGGTTTCTGGACAATATCTGTTATTGTTTTGTGTTTTTAATTGATTTCGAATAACAAATATATACATACATTTGCATAAAGTAAGCATATTTGCCCACTCCCATGTTGATAAGAGACAAATCTCCCTTTACGGTACATTTTGAATTGATAAAAAATGTGTGATTAATCATAATTAACTATGGACAATGATGCAATAAATCGCGATTTAATATTTTAATTGATTGACGGCCCTAATAATTACATAATATGCTATATGCATCACATCTACAGTCTCATCAAGTATGAATTCAGTCAAATGAAATGATATTTTTGAGCTGTTGGAGTTTTTTTTTCTTTTTTTTCATGATAACACAAACATAGTGACAATAACCTTCTAGATAATGATCATTTCACTTCACAGGGATACTTGTCAACATAATACCTCAAATATTAGAGTACATTTTCTGACTTTTCTTTTGTACAAAAGTAGAAAAAATAGCTCTACAAATGAAAAAAATCACCTGGTGTTTAATCATTTATTTTTTTTCACAACTTTATTGTATGTATCAACCAACAATATATTGCACGATTAAAGATGTAGAAAGAAGGAAAACAGGTTTTAAATATTAAGATTTGACAGAATGGAGTCGTGAACAGTTTACACAAAGCACATAGTCACCCTGATAGAGCCACATCTTCCTCTACTCGCCACTGTTAGACTGTCATAGTTTCACTTAATGATCTCAATTCTGACTTTTACTGTTGTGTTAAATAAGACATGAGAACGTTTAATGTATTCAGCTGGGATGGGACGGTCTGACTCTGTTTCTTTTCTCTGGTTTTTGAATTGGTCTCACATTTATTTCCAGGTAGCATTAAAAGTTCCTCCCAGCTGCTCAGACACTCTCTGAGACTCTCTGAGGGGAGTTTGGTCTGGCGTCTCCCGATGCAGAAATAAAACACAGCGGTTAAAGCCCTGGAACTGGAGCGCAGCCATAGACAATACTCTGCTGTGTTTCACAGTCAAACCAAATTATTTTAGCTGTAAGCTGTAAAGATGGCTGTATTAAATGACTGCTTAACTGATCTTAAGTGCTGCGTGTCCTAAAACGTCCTTCAACCCATTTCAGGTTGTTTGGAGCCCAAATACAGGCCGGAAATTAACTCATTTAAATCTGGTCCTGAAGCATTCAATGAATTTATCTTTGATTCGTGTTTAAACATTGACTATCATTCAAAAAGCTTGGACATGTTTTCATAAACTAAGGAAATCTCTGTGTGTCCAGTGGATTTGAGAACTTGGAGGTCAAATGTAAATATGTTTAGATGACATCATCTTTAACAAGTAGGCTGACTGTATCTCCACTGGCTTTCAAATATGCACCTCAATTTGAACTGATTTAAACCAAGCAAAACAAGCCAGTTTTCACTACCTCCTCATATCTGTAGTTACCTGCATGGGTAAAATAAACACCTGTAGTTTGTTTCAGATATGTTTGCATGGGATCAGCTGGTGTTATCACCCCTCACAAGACATTGGAGGCCTAAAGCGCCACCTGCTGGGAAAAGAAATGTGGTTTTAGTAGCACTGAGTAATTTAGAAATTAATAATATTCTGTATTAATGCATGACATTTGTTATTTATCATCACTATACAATTCAAGGTCAGTGGCAGGATATAACAGTTTTAATTGTTCTTGGGAGAGGCCACAATGTGGTGATAGCATACCTCTTCCTAACATGCAGTGACCGAGCAAACTCTGACGAATGGAGCACGAAAAAATGCCCAGATATGCTACGAGCGAGGTCACTCTCTATTACATTAGAGAGAGTGATATTGATTAACTGTCAGCGTTGATTTTGACCGATGAAATAGGTTGGAGGTGTGCGAAACTTCACATGAATAGAGCCAGCGTAAGAGTTTTTCAAACAAGCAATTAGAACTACTATTAGAAAGAATGCAAGTTTAAGGCACTTCTGCTTTGGCTTCAAGGAGGTTGTGTCTAGATGGTAACACACAATTTGCAAAAACTTGCCAAAACTCTTGCGAGACTCACTGCCAGATGATTCTAACCTTTAACCATTCCAGGTCAATGCCTAACCTTAGCAGAAGTTAATCAGTCAACCAAGTTAAGCTGGTTTATTAAATGGATTTCCACTCTAATGAACAATTACATAACAAACTTGACAAATGTCAGCATCTAAAAGGAAAAATAAGCTTTGTTTCATCTTTCGTGGCAAGCCGCCATGTTGCAGTACTCTAGCCTGTGACGTCACGAGAATAAAAGGAAGGAAGCTGGTCATTTTGTTTTCTTCTGTCCTGTGTCTCCTCAGTCTCCATCTTTCACGATCTCTACCGTTGTATCTGTGTAACTCAGCCGAGCCAACCAACCTCGTGTCGTCACAGACTAGAGTACCGCAACATGGCGGGGCTCACATGAAAGATGAAACAAAGCTTCTTTTTTTCTTTTAAATGCTGACATTTGTCATGTTTGTTATAAAATTGTTCATTAGGGTGGAAATCCATTTTGTAAAAAAGGGCTCAAAAGGACTGTGTGTAAGAATCAGAAATTGCTTGTTAACAGCGACATCTGTGGCCGTTAAGACAACTGCACTGCTCCCAGTAGACCACTTACACACCAAATACTGACAATAACTGCACTATACTGTTTACTGACTGTGCAATATCATTATTACTACTCAGGTACTGTGCAATATTTTCAGGTGGAATTTCATTCATTCTCACTGTGCAATATCATTTTCCACTTGTGCAATTTTGTTAATAGTCTGTTTATTGTCAATACTGTATATACTGCTCCTATTTTTATACTTCCTTCTATTTAAATGGTTCATATTTTGTTACACTGTTAGCCGATGCATCTTGTTTTTTGCACTATCCCCTTTGCTGCTGTACACTGCAAATTTCCCCACTGCGGGACTAATAAAGGAATATTGTATCTTATCTTATCTTATATTATATTATTAATCAGAATGTACAAAGTAACTACTAAATAATGGTGTAAAATAAATAAAGTAGAGGAAAACATACAATCAATGCAATATTTCTCTCTGAATTGTAGAGAAATAGCTGTATAAAGTGGCAGAAAATGAAAATACTCAAGTAAAGTAAGTAGTTAAGTGCAGTACTTGAGTAAATGTACTTAGTTACCTTCCACCACTGACAATGCATTGCCCTGCACAATTCCTACAGGACTCCTAACAACTAAAACATATTCCTGAGAAACTTTTTTTGTAACAGAACAGGTCAGAAATCATCTAGTCAACAACACTGTTAACACACTGCTTTTGTGCATATGTGATTTATTAGTTGAAAGAGAGACTTGAACTTATTTTTATTATTATTTATATATTACCCTTCCTATGCTATCAATGCTGCAGGACATCTACTGGAGCTATTTTTTGCTGTTATCACATACAATATGTGAGCTTCATCTTGATGTAATAACGTCTAAATGCCATGAGGTGGCAGTGTTGGCTCATAATGTTACTTGAAGCGAGTTCTCACAGACCACAGAGCAAAGCAATGTGGTACTGTACATGCACCAGACTTCATGAATAGAATAGAATAGAAAATAGGAAAAACTACTACTACTACTTCTATAATTACTACTACCAATTTTAAATCTCTTTTAAATACCCATTTTTATAAAAAGGGCTTTTTTAACTCCGTAAGGCAACACACCTTATATTGTCCTCTTTTGGCTTATGTGTAGTAACTTATTGTTTTGATACCACTGGTTACAGGTTTTAGTTTTCTCATTATTTGGTCTTTATGTTTTGTTCTTTTATTGTTGTTTTTATTTTGTCTGTATTTCATTGTATCTGTGCAAACACTTTGAAACTATGTTTAGAAAGGTGCTATACAAATAAAGATTATTATTATATTATTATTACCACTACTACTAGTAATAGTAATAATAATATAATAATAATAATAATAATAATAATAATAATAAAAACAATAATAACAATAATAATACAAATAACAATACAAATAAATAATAATAATAATAATAATAATAATAATAATAATACAAATAATAATAAAAAGAAAAAGAAAAAGAAAAAATAATAAAGGCAGGTAATGAATAATGGAAATCACAATTTTGTTAATAACACATGATTTAAGTTAATTAGAGATAATATCCCCCCTCCTCTTCTTCTTCTCCACTAAACCGCTCCAAATTTGTCCAGCCCGTTGCTGCTCGCTGATTGGTCGGCTGTCTGATTGGCCTGCTCTCTGATTGGCTGAAAGTTCTTCACTCTGGACGGTCAGTCGACGCTCAGTTTGTTTTCTCGCCTGCAGCTGAAATCTGGACGCTGAGCTGCTGCTGCTGGAGGCAATGTGGAGATATAGTATTCAGGCTTTTCTGTTTAATAGAGAAGTGTGTGGATAGATACGAGAAGAGGAGGGACTTGTAGAGAAAGTTTTTCCTCTTTCTTTCTTGCTGTCTCTCTCTCGAGGGTTTTTACATGCGGACTGTCATTCAGAAATACTACTGCAGCCTCACGTGTTTGACCTTAGACTATATATCTTTCATTTTTTCTTTTTTTCAACATTTAAACACATATTTTTCGCTCGGTTAATCTACTTTTTACACTTTTGTCAAACTTCATTCACTGCAAGTGTGCGTTTCTTTGCCAGACGCGTCTCTTTTATTATTCCTGGTTTGAATCACGGATTAAGTTCATCATAACATCACTGGAGAGGAGGTGAAGGACTGTTTTCTGGAGAAAGGCATGCTATATGTGCATGTCACAGGAGGGTAACAAGACTGTGGAGATCTCATCACTTTTTTATTACAGTAAGTCCGACTTTATTATAAGCCAAAGTGTCTGTAATCTTCATATAATGTCTATCCGCAGGGTCTTAATGTTTATTTATCTGACTTTATAGTGAGTTTAAAGATAAGATAACACATTATACAGTATTGAATTGTGGAAAGATGTCAATAATTTTATACGTTTTAACATTTTCTCAGATTTTGCACTGTATTATAGTGTAATATTATATTTGGTTGCTATGATTACAGTGACAAAGACAGTAATGCATTTTTTCCTATTAATTTAAAATAAGATTTAAGATAAGATAAGATAAGATGAACCTTTATTAATCCTCTGGAGGGAAATTCAGGTGTCAAAGCAGCAACAACAGCAAACAGTGAAACACAGGAGAGGTAAAGGTATACAAAAATTATAAAAAAAAACAATAATAGAGATATAAAAGACACAGAGTGAATGGGTGAACATAGTGTGTACAGTCCATCAATAAATAAATGTAGTATGTACAATAAACAACTGTAATATGTGCATATGTGCAGTCTATAAAGTGGTGTATATATAGGATGTATAGTGTAAAGTAAGTGTATATAGGATGTGTAGTGTAAAGTAAGTGTAACGTGCACCAGTGGTTTAAGTCCGAGATGGTTGCAGATAGTGAGTGTTTAAAGTTCTTAAAGTCCTCATAGTTCTCATATGGGGGTCAAGTGAACTTGTTTTATCTCCTAATCATCTTTTCATTTCTTTTCAATTAGTTTTCTTTTCTGATTAAGTCTAAAAGTTTAATTTATAGTCAAATATATGCATATTCCTATATCTTCAGTGGTATTAATCTACAGGAGTTGTTACTGGAAGTTAAGTTTTGCCATATCTGTGAAGCTGTCTGTGTTATAACATGTTACAGCTCTTGCAAAGTGGTTATAACTATAGCCAGATCATTCACATATGTAGTACAATATGGTTTAATAAGGGAAGGTGAATACTGTGTGAATGCAAGTGAACAGGATTTATGATGCTGTTTTTTAATTAATTGGCATGTAAATTATTGATTTTAAACAAGAGATACTCAAGTAAAGTAAGTATGCCATAATTGTAGTTGTATACAGTATTTGAGTAAATGTACTTAGTTACTTTCCACCACTGACAATTCATCGCTATGCGTAATTTCTACAGGATTCCTCTCCTTCACAACTAAAACATATCCTGAGGGATTTTTTCGTAACATGAAAGTTAGGAGAACATCTTGTCAACCAAAGTCAATCATTGATAATCTGAAAACACACTGCTTTTGTGCATGTGTAATTTATTCGTTGTCAGGATTTTTAATTTATTGGCATCCAAATTATTGATTTTAAACAAGCGATAAATATAAATTCATTAGACCTCCTGTTTTGGAAACAATCACAGGTTGCAGGCTCTGCTCCTCCTTAAAGAAACTTTTACTCTTTAATTTACAGCCACTTTTAGCTGCTTTGTGTGATGTTTATTGTAAATTTAGGGAATAAAGATTGTTCCTTAGATGAGTACACATACTTATTCGACTAAATCTGACTTTGGTGGGTTGGAAATCTGATTGCCACAAATCAAATCAATTATCCTGCACTTTTTAAGTGTGTAACAGTTTTCTGGTGAACTGAGACTGCTGAGGTTGACAGATGCTGATCAAAGATACAGCATGTGAAGTATTGAAATATGATCTCATAAGGTTCAGGGAAGAATTTATATGGCGGAAAGATTAAAACCACTGTAAGGAGAGACATATGGACAGGTGGACGGAATAAATCTGCGAGGAAAGTAGTTTGACTTCCAGAAAATCTCTGCTCCTGTGCCATTAGGGCGGATTTGTAGTCGGCGTCCAGCCAGTGATGCAACACTTTATTTTATTCTGACGGCCGAGGACTTTTGTAAAGCCAAATAATCGAGGAAGTTTGGAAGTGAGTGCATGTATTCTTTCACCTCCTATCTAACATCTACCTTTAGAAACTTTAGCCTGGTGGGTTTTAAAACATCTGCACAGGAATTAAAGGTGTTATAACAAATACACACGTCTCTCAGCTTTGTTCAGAGAAATTACATTTTATTACTTTCCTTTATTAAGGAATAAGTTGATTGTTTTGTATCAAGGTTAGGGCTGCAACTCAAATGTCTTGTTTTGTCCACAACTCAATGATATTTACTGTCATAGAGGAGTAAAAAAAACGGAAAATATTCACATTTAAGAAGCTGGAATCAGGATTTAGACTTTTTCTTCTTAGAAAATTACTCCAACCCATTAATCGATTATCAAAATAGTTGCAGATTAATTTTAATAGTTGGCAACTAATCGATTAATCGTTGCAGCTCTAATTAAGTTATTCCTTTCTCTTCTGAAATCCAAGGCAGGTTTTCACAAAGATGCTCACCAGCTGTCAGCAAGTAGGTAGTAAATTACGTTTTAATTCCTTTGCGCCAGCGGCTATTTTGGGCAGCAATTAATCAAAAAAAAACCATCAGATGGTGAAATGATGAATATGGCTGGTGGGTTTTTGGAATAAATCAGAGTCTGGCAGAGGACGATACAGCAGTTTAGATAAACTGATGATTTATACGAAGATTAAAATGCACCTTTGAGGTGGGAAATAATTACTCAGTAGCTCATAAATAGATATAGGATATCACCTGTTATCCTTTAATAAGCAACTTCATTTCCTTTCAGATCTAAGAGGCTGAGGATTCTTCTTCCTGAGAATTAAGCCTAAATGGAGCTGCTCTGGGTCTTTCTGCTGCTGGAGGTGGTCGTGACGTCCACTGCTGCCAGAGGTGAGTAACAGAAGCACTGATTTCCACAGAGACTTGGAGCATTACAGTCATCAATGCCAGCAGTAAGATAAATCACTGCAGCTGACATTACTATGTGGCAGTACTTCAGTAGTTCTTCACCTGGCGTGGAGTAAATATACTGCAGTGAAAGTTCCTATTTTTACATTCTTGCTGCTGTTCCAACCTCCGGAGGATTTGTTGGAAACAATGGAAGTACGATTGCTTTGACTTTGGTTTCAGACACAATTGTGTCATTAAAGCTGAACGTATGACGGGACAGTCCGGTTGCACGAAAAGGCATATGAAAAAACCCGATAATGCACAAGGCAAAAGTGTGCAATAAGAACGCCGTTCTTGCGTGTAATTTGTACGCCATGTAGTCTGTACTGACTGCAATGTAAATGCATTCGCAGAGCTAGTGACGTAGAATAAAAAATGAGAAAGACTGCTTATGGTGTGCGGAGGGGATGTGGATGCGTCCAACAAACACGGGACTTTCAACCAGGAGACAGGTGTTCGAGACCGGTATTTTGTAAGTTAAGTTAGCGATGTTTGTGACGTGTTTTCCGTACAGATGTTTTGTTGTTTCTGTACGTATTATACTTAGTTTACGTACTTATTTTAAGGCCAACCATGACGTTTTTCCTAAACCTAACTAAGTGGTTTTGTTTCCTAAACCTAAGTGAGTGGTTTTGTTTCCTAAACCTAAGTGAGTGGTTTTGTTGTTCACCTTCATACACGCGTGTAATATTCACGCCTCAACAAAGCAAATAGTGACGTGGCATGCTGTCATCTGCTATCCGTCAGGCGGGTCTATTATATGCTTTGACGTGATATCAGGTTGGATGGGAGGACAGCAGCAGGAGTGAACCCTCTCCTATATTTCTTTCATCTTTCTATCATCTGGTCTTTGGAACTACTTTAATAATGTGCTTTGTAAACATCTTTGTAATCCTTCATTGGCTCGTTCTGCACTGATACATTGGCTCAGATATTTTGGACTATGCAGACATTTGTCCTTGGTTGAACTTTACTTCATGAATGCTTTTGCTCTTTAGATAGTCAGTGAACTTTTGACTTTGGCTGGTTATTCAGTTACCCTCCTGTGGTTTTCTACCTCCTGCTTATTTTGCAAAGATGCTACCTTGTTGGCTGCGGAGTAAAATTGAACTCAAAGTCTAAATTGAACAACCCCACAGAGAAGTTGGCGGTCAGGGTCAGATATAGAGAAGTACCCTCAGTACTTGGCACGCTACCTTGTTTGACTCAATAAAACTAAACATAGTAAAAAAAACAAACAACAACAGCAACAGAGGCTATTCATAAATGAGAACGATCCCCAGCATGCAGGCATTAAGGGCAGACGGTCGTGGAGTTGGCGCCCGTTCCCGAGATCACACCAGTGATGAGTTTTCAGCGGGAACAAAGCTGCATTCAGCGAGGCGAGGCCGAGGCAGCGTGCAGACACGGGGCCGAAAGTAAACACAGGGCCATAGACCGCAAAGAGATGAGATTAGATTAGCCTATTAGGGATGTTTGCTGTGCAATGCTACAGCATTTCCTCCCCCTCACCGCCTGCAGACTGTCAATGAAACCAGGGCAGGCAGCAGAGAGAGGCAGAAGGCGGGGGTAAGGGTGGGAGGGAGGGAAGAGGAGATGAAATAGGGGGAAGGAAAGAAAAAGGGGCCCCAGGACATCAGGAAAACTGGAGTAATAATGGATGATAAAAGATAAAGAAGAGAAGTACGGAAAGAAGAAAAGGAACTAGGAAGAAATGGGAAGAAATGGACAAGGGAAGATTATAGGAGGGGGTGTGAGAGAGAGGGCAGGAGAGCATGAAGAGGACAGAGGGGACAAAATGCCTTAATGAACCTATTAGAGACTGAAGTGCTCCCTTATCTTGTGATGAGCTATACGTGAGTTGCAGGACAGATCGTATCTCTTGGTTAAACTACAGTATTAGCTCTGGAGAAATCTAACTGAAGCTGCTGCGAAATGAGGTTGTAATAAAAAATGTTTTATTATTGCATGTGTGACGCTGATTGAAGACGATGAAGAGGCAGCTGAAAGACGTCTACACAGCACTGGGATGTTAGTGATGAGAGGGACGCTGGGTTTTTGGTGGCCTTGTGGTCTGAGGTTCATACCATGTGATTGTGAATTTGTGGTTTTGAACTTGAGTAATGCAGCATGTCATCTGTTCTCCGTCTGTATCTCATCTTAAAGTATCATTTTAGTTCAACACAACAGAAGAATTATGTGAATCATGGACAAGAAGAATGAAAGGAAATTGTAGATTTCTTCAAGAAATTAACTGCAGCGAAGAATTTAAGCTACTTAAATAAATCAAAACTGAGGCAGATAATATCATATTTTAATTTCAATTAATTTAGAACAATTTGTTATATTAAATGAGATAATGAGAAGTAAAAAAAACTCATAATTACAATCTCCAGTCTTCAAGAAACGATTGTGGAAAGCTTCCTCTCACAGTCCGCCCTTGTTGCATTCACTCGAAGAAATGACGTAGAAAAGCGTTTTTATTAGTGACTTGGTGACTACTGAGATGTCCCAGAGAAATATGCATACCGGAGGTGGGTTACTCGGCAACTGTATCAACAATGAACAATAAAATGCTAAATATCTTAAGACACATTGTAACATGATTTGAAATTGAAAACATTAACTCTTTTGTGGCCTCATCGGTCGGGGCAGTCCCATTTGCACACAAGGTTCAGTTGCACTAAAATGTAAGGATGCTATTGTATTAAATCCAGGAAGTTATGTCCAACCGCTCCTTAATGACTGCCTTAAAATGACTGCAAAGTACAGTGTGGCTTATTGTATTAAAGAAATAGCTGAATGTGTTTAAAAAAAGAGAACAAAATGATTCCTTTAAGGACAAATGAATAGATACCAGAAAGGCCAAATAGTTTGGAAGATTGTTATTTTTCCTTGGGTGTCCTTGGAGTCGGTGAAGGCCGAGCATCAGATGACACTGAAGGCTGTTTTCCACTGTGAGTGCTGATTGGGGAATGGAATGAAGGAAAGCAGTGGAATAGCTAAGAGCTTTGCTGGACGGCTGCAACCCACAGAGATGAAGAGTAAAAATTAGGAGATGGAGGGCTGGGACAGGACAGAGAGAAGAAGAGATACAGGTGAAGAGAGAATAAGAAAGGAAAAGAGAGGCTAAAGAGAAAGAACAGGAGGCAGACAGATAAGATAGAGACAGAAAGAGATAAAGATGCAACATTTATGCCCTTTATTACAGCAAAGAGTCACATAAACTGCACTCCAGAGGCTTACACAACCACACAGTGTCTGGGCCTCTCTGTCCATGTGTGTGTGTGTAGCTGAGCATGAGACTGAGCAGCTGAGAGATTAGCCTTCTCCCCTGTTAGCTGAACAACATTGAGCTTGAATACAGGGGTCAAAGACTAGCAGTAGGCCAATCCATTCTGGGCTACCTGCAGCTCTAGTCAGAGTTATGCCGCATTTACCACTGCATGGTACGGCACGGCACGACACGACACGACTCGGCTTGCATGGAACTGCTCTTGTTTTTGGTTTTCCATTGGCAAAAGTTGTAGATAGTACCTGGTACTTTTTTGGTATCACCTCTATCATGATTCCAAGCAAGCTGAGCAGATACTAGAAGGTGGATTTAAAACACTGCAGGCCACCGATTGGCGACCGACTGTGACATGTTGTCCAGTGCAGAAACCAAAATAAATAGCCACGCTACCATCAATACCTACCACATTTTCTTTTATTCACTTGACCTTTTCTTAAAAAGAAAATGCAGGGTTTCCAGCAGTGTATTGCAAGCCCGGCAGCCCGCCGGGATAACATTGATTTCCCGCTGGGCCAATTCATCGGGATTTATGTATTTTTAAGGAATAACTCAGTACGTAAGTTGTATCGGGGTGTTCGATCAATGGAGAGAGAGAGAGAGAGAAGAGGCGTACGTTGTGTCTGTTTACTAGAAAGTTCATGTGTTTTTTTGAAGATGGGTTTCCGCCAGCCCGGCGGCCCGTGACGTTAGTGAGTGTGCGGTCGAAGGAGAGAGAGAGCACGTACGTGTGTGTGATGTACGGTGAATATGGAGTTAACAGTAACGTTATAACTGTGAACGTAGAAGTGCAGTGTGTGCAGTTTAGAAGCTCGCTAAATGAATGCTTCAAATCTCAGGCCAAGTTCCCGTGTCTTGTTTGTCACCTGCAGATTAAAGTGAAAGGGTTTGCGACAACAACGTCTCAGGCTCGCTCGACCAGCTACTCTCTTTTTAATGACAAGCCACCCCTCAGAGTTTTGCTCAGCACCTCTTCTCCTGGCTGTAGCTTCACATTGAATGGACAGTTGTGAGAGTGGTATCAGTCTTCTCATAAAAATATACAAAAAAAACGTTAGACACTTGGAGTGCACTGAACAGATTAAGCTTTCTAGATCAAGTTTGTTTATTGGTAAGTGCATGCCTGTGTCTCTGCTTGCCTCCATACGGACACACACACACACACACACATACATTAATTGTACATGTGATGTGAAATGCCACGTGTATGTCAGATGGTCATCAGCATGTCAGATGGTATTTACGTAAGCCAGCTGTTAAACGCTTCACGGTCAAACAACTGGAGCAGGGTGGAGAGGATAATGATAATGTGATTATTGAAGTTAGTCCAACAGAGATTTTCATTTTTGATTTAATAAAACCAGCGATGTCGTGTTGAAATGATCTTCAGAGTGTATCATCACATCATCTCGTCTGCCTCTTCTACCCCGATCCCTTGAAGCAGATTCAGAAAAAGAAAGAGTATACCAAGTAATTAGATGATGAGAGTGGGTTTGTGTACATCGTTTCCTGATGCAAACGTCTGTCTAAACAATTTAATGTTTTCCGGGTGATTCTGCCGTATAGACCACCCATTGTCCAGAGGGAAGGAGAGGAAAAAGAGACAGAGATGAGAGGGTTCATTTGTTGTTATACCGAGTGTAAAGAGCCACAAACACATTAAAAATGCATCTCCACTGCATGGCTCTGTCAAAACAGAGATGCACACGCAGCATCAGAGAAAGACAAGAGAGCATCGGCGTGTAAACAACCGCATACGCAGATGATGAAGACGTATACAACTAGAAGACGCTACCCATAAATATGACCTAACACATGTAAGCACGTACACACACACACACACACACACACACAGCCCACAATCACTTAACAACCTCCTGTCCCACACACTCATTACTGAGGAATGTAATTAGCATGCTAACACTAACAATGATGGGTAGGGGAGAATTGTGGTTAGGTAAAGAGGGCTGGAGGAGGAGGCACACAGTCACCAGAGAAATGGATACCTAGCAGAGCTTTAAACTTTGGTAGAAAAGTAAGAGGCGACTAGATATGAGGATGAACAGACAGTTAGATGTGTCAGTGGTGTCTGTTACAGTACTGGACAAGTATTGAGATCATTTACTCAAGTAAAAGTAGAAATAGCACACTATAAAACTTAACTACAAGTAAAAGTCCTGCATGCAAACCTTACTTAACTAAAAGTATTTCAGCAAAATGTACTTAAAGAATGAAAAGTAAAAGTATTGATAGTGCGGTGATATGTTCCTGTCAGTGTTTCACTATTATATCTGATGTTTCTGTATTAATATTACAGCTGCATTAATGTGTATGTTGCATTTTACTGCTGTAGATGTTTAAGGTTGTGCTAACTCTTTTTTATACTGTTGGGTAGTTTAATCTACAGCAATGCATCATATTCTATAAGATCATTATATGTTTTGTAGCGTTGCTGCTCTGTGAGATCCACGTATGTCTAAAGAGTTGGTGTCAGAAAAACAGACCTGTTTTCAGCTTAGTGACGATGCATTTTCTAGTTGATCCACTAAATAGTTTATTTAGCTTAAGTAGTAGAAGAATTTTCTCAACACATAAAGGAACACTTCATCACAAACAATCTGGAGATACATGTTTTTTGTTGGACATGAAGTAACTAAACCTGTCAGACAAATGTAGTGGAGTAAAAAGTACAATATTTGCCTCTGAGATGTAGTGGGGTAGAAGTCTAAAAGTTGCATAAAATGGAAATACTCTAAATACCAGTACCTCGAATTTGTACTTAAGTACAGTACTTGTGTACATGTACTTTGATATATTCCACCACTGGTACTGGATGCCATTTTTCCCCTAAGATTGTAGCCTTCCTTAGAGATATAAAGTACTAGACAAAGGTGATGTTTTCCTTCCACTTATGTTGCACTTACTATTAGACACATGTTTAACAAATTTAGGAGAGTGAAAGTATCTTTAAAGGCCACAATCAGATGAAAAAACAAATACTGTTCTTCCCCTATGCTCAAAAGGAGACTCATCTAAGTTTTGTGGTCACAAACTCTTGTCTTTGAACAATATTAATACTTCGGGTATAATAAATGTGATTCTGTATTTTGCATTTTGGCACACAGCGTATGATTTAGGGCTGTAACTAACGATTATATTCATTGTTGATTAGTCTGCTAATTAATTCCTTGATTAATGGATATATAAAGTGTCAGAAATTTGTTCAAAAATGTCCATCCCATCCCAGAGTCCAAGTTGACGTCTTCAAATGTCTTTATATTCAGTTTGCAATCATATAGAAACAGAAAAAGCAGCAGATTTCCTTCCTTTTGAGAAGCAAAGAATGTTTGGAGTCTGGCCGACAAATCAACGGTGAGAACAGTTTCAGATTAATGTGCTGTCGATTGATCCGTCCAGTAATCTTTTCAGCTGTAGTATCATTTACCTGCTGGGTCAACTCCACGCTAAATAGTTGTGGCCTGAAGAGTGTCCAACTTGCAGGGCTAAGAAAGGAGTGGCAAGGAGTGGAGAAATAGCTCAAGTTGTATTAATAACAGATATTTTGAACGCCCCCATCTCTGAATATTGAGATTTGGTGATGAATGAATGTTTCCTGAGTATTTCAGTGTAGAAAGTACTGGCCTTGGTTTCAAAAGCTACCATCTAACAAAGACTTATGGGTGACCAATGAATAGATAAAAAGAGTTAATGAATGTTTAAACTGTGTTTTCCCACACACTGTGTTCTGATTAACCATGTCATTACATGTTGTGATAAAACACATTGTGTTAGTTGTGGTCTCCTCATATGAAGAACGGAGGAGCAGAGCGACTCGATTCCTCGTAGAGTAAACAACTGCATACCACAGACAGATGCTTCAAACACACAACTTTACCTCATTGTAAACAGACACACTCTATAGACTCACATCAGTAAATCCCCTCCACCCACTCTCCTGTTGTTTAAGCATGCAGCGCGTCCTAAGTCGCAGCTAACTATCGTAAATACCATTTGACATGCTGATAACCATTATACGGCCCGATGGCGGCGGTGGCGGGCATCTGCCTGCCAGAAGAGCTGGATCCAGAGGGGTGACATTCTTCATTAGCAGTCGCAGATGAGGGTTTTAGAAAAGCATTTTCTCAAGCATGGGACCAAAATAATGTACGATACTTTTCAGTTAGGGAAGAACATTGGATTTGGCAACGACGCTGCTTAAGGTAGAATTAAAAAAGTCTATTCAGTGACTCTATTATGCAGCTTAATTTATTATTTCTAATCATTCACTGTGGTCGTTTTGTGCTTTTTAATGAAAGAAAAGCATAAAAACACTGAATACATGTGTGTTTTTTAATTACATGGTGATTAACAGACAAAGGGAAGCTTCAAAGGGCACAAATGACTCTGTCAGTTCCTCTTGTTAAATCCTAATGTCGGGGCCAAATGTTGTCTTATTGGCTGTTTGGACAAGCAGCGCTGTGGCTGCCAGAGGTAAATATAAAGAATGATTGTCACTTTAAAAAAACAGACTTATTTATTGTATCTTCTGTTGTCTATCTATCGTACATTTTGTTTGATATCAGAAGTTTGGAAGAGATATTTGTCTTTTATTGACAGTCCAGAGTGAGATGTCTCTGTGGGATCTTCAACCTATGTTCTTGTTGGAAATCATTTAAAAACACAACATTACATACACATATCATTAGCCATGTTTCCACGCATTTTTATGCACTTATGAAGTATCACAGAAAAGCTGTATGGGAACGGCAAAATTCAATAAAACTTCCTCAGTTGTGCAAAAAAAGTTTTTACACTCGCTTGAGGTGGCTTTTGCCTTTTGTTGATGTGCTAAATGGATTATGGAAACGCCTTTGACGAATAAATTCTGACGTAGCGAACATTTAAATCACATGACTGATCAGCTGTTTCCGCTGTCGACGTCTTTCCCAGATATATATTTATATTGTTTTTGTCTACGGACAACATGAAACATGAACAATACTAGCTGACATGAAAGAACAATTAAAACTTGCCCAATTTAAACAAATTCTTAAAAACCTCTCCTCATTTTTCTCTCAGAGATCGGCCGAGGCGACTTGTTTTGTAACCGGCTTGCAACCTCTACTTCTTCTTCGTTTACTGTCAGATTACAGACATGCGTAAAGCGTACTGTCAACTTCTGACGAAACTATGCATCCTAGTTTATTCACTCCAAACCAGATGACAGAAATGTGCCTAATTTCTTTTTTGCAACATTTCAAAAGTTTGCTTAAAACTCGCCTGACTATTGAACAGATACACGGCTTCTGTCTGTGTTTTGTGCTCCGAAAGAAATGAACCACCACTGATATGAACCCATTTGCAGGACCCTCAAGGGGCGGCCTCCTCTCTCTCTCTCCCCCCAACACCCCTCAAGCACCGCTCTTCCTCTCAGAGTTTTACAGGGCCTGTTAATGTTAAAGGCTATTAGCCCACATTTAGGTAAAGTCAATGTTTGCTTTGACTTTGCTAATGGTGGGGTAATAATGGGGCTGTCTGGACGCTCTCTGTGGGGGTTGACGGCGTGTCGCAGTGATGTGAGGATGTGATGTGTGTTTGTGGAGGGGGAGGTGGGGGGGTGCAGCAGAGAGAAGAAGAGCAACAGGAGAAGATAAGATGGCAGAAGAAGGCTTTGTGGAGACAAATAGTGAGAGACAAAGAAAGAAATGTTAAAGAACAATGACCCCTTAACATACAGTTTGAAGTAAGTAAGTAGCTACAAGGATGGAAACTTCATTTTATGCCACACTATCTGACAGTATCACATATTTCTATTAACTCTTTATTTAAGCTATATGATGTTTACACTGAGTGAAATATTGAAACTCAGGACTTCATGTTTTTATGAATGCACCATTCATTCATTATGTCTTTTTTATTTTATACATATCTCCCCAAGATTCAACCTGACACATTCGGTGTGTTTGGAAACTTTAGATCCTCCACTAGAATAAATACATTTCTCTACGTTTATAGAGTATTTGGCTGCACAGCATGAGTTTGTGATAATAATGTACTGAGGTTAAGACTTTCAGAAAGTAGAGATCTTCCCGATACGAGTGCCGATCCGATACCACACACGTCAGACTTGATTTTTTTTTCAGTTCCTCATTTGAATGTGACGCTCTTCATATTTCAAAGTTTCTCTCAGTTCTTTCTCCGACTCTTGTTCTTCCCCTGCGTCTCTGTCTCTCTCCTACATAGTGCAGTATTGTGTGGGTCGTGGCGCCACAGTGCTGTATTGTGGTCTCAGTGGGGTTGGGGTATGTTTGGTCAACGCTACAGCACTGAGGGTCAAAGGTCAGCCAGTGGATCAGGGAGGGGTCGGGGAGAGTGTGTGCGTGGGTTTGAGCGTGCATGTGTGAGGTAGGGTCAGAGAAAGCACATGCCAGCACCAGAGGAGACTGTAATAACACACCAGGAACCCCACAGGACAACACACACTCTGCTTTCACTCCTTTATCTCCTCCATGTCTCTATTCACTAACCTCATTGACATGTATGGCAGAAACAGAATTAACAAACATTTATTCATTCATTCAAACTATTAGGAATATACTTATATATATTTTCTCCCCATTTTTGTTTCCACCCAAATGTAGCATAGATTTTAAGTGCCACCTGCAGTGAAGTTGTTTTGAGGGTTAAATGTGCAATTTGTGCATGTTTGTGCATGCATCCAACCGATTCTAACTCTCACTGTTGTTAACACAACAAAACAAATACCATTTCTGACTCTTCAAATTTATTTTTCTAGTAAAGTACGTCAAAAAAAGTTATATTTCAAATTGTAATTGTGTTTGAAAAACATCCACACTGGCAACGGCCTGTTTGGCTCTCTACTCAGCGCGCTTCTTCTTCTTCTTCTTCTTCTTCTTTATGTCTATTGGCGGATCGCTAACCAACTTAATATAAATTTCCCATTATGTAAGGGATAAAGTAGAGCGAGCCGGTTGTTGTGAAATAAACCCCGACAGAGCGATGCTGCACAAAGTGGAGGGGTCTTGCATCGACCTGAAGGGGTTTATTTCCCAACAATGACCTGCTAGCTGTACATTATCCTGCTTATTACACAGCTACTTACTTAAGAAATCCATGATTTGACTCAAAAACGGTCCTCCAGAGTCCGACATCAGAACTGCGCCCATAGCAACGGTCTGCTATAAAGAAACAACAGACCGTAGAACGCTGTGATTGACCAATCAGAACCGAGTATTCAACAAAGCCAATCATCTTTCAGGCCTGATTTATATCGTGCATCCTTAATGAAAGCGCCAGTTCACTCAATCTACAAAAAAACACATTTCCGCTGTAACTCTGGAGGTATCTAACCATGCCAATGTCTTTCCAGTGAAACTATGCTCCTGGTTACTTTGGATAATCAATAGATTTTGCAGTCAGTGTTTTCCATCAGTAACTATTATCTTTTTAAAGAAAAACAAAAATGTAAAAGCTGTCCACAGGGAGGTCTCTGTGAGTGTCACTCGGCTAATTGTCTGTACTCTACAGCCATTACGTCGTCTCTGTCTGTTCTCTCCGTCACTTTCTATCTCGCTCTCTGACGTTTTAATTCCTCTACCACTTTCTTTGTCACTGCTGGTTTCTCTCTCCCATGTCTACCTTTCAATCAGACCCTTTCCAACCCCTTTAACCCCCACCCACCACACACACACACACACACACTCACACTCACACACACTCACACACACACACAGTCTCCAGCTGTTATTCCTGATGGCGTTACAAATGAGATGTTGAAAGGTGATCGCTGGGACAGGAGACACAGACCCTTGTTTTCTTTGGGCTTTGGTCTGTCAGATTGGGTCTGGTGGGGGGTGATACTGCACTCAGGGCAGCTGTGTGTGTGTGTGAGAGAGTTTGTGTGTTTGTGTTGTTGCCTGTGATAGACAGAAGGACAGAACCACAAAGGCCACCCTAAACCAAAAATACCACCATTATGACCTCGGTCTCAAATGTGATTGACATGTTATGGACAGTCAGCTGCGCTCGCTCTCTCCCCTTGGTTGTTTATCAGACATACAGATGACCTTTGACCCCAGGAAGTGGAGGCTGATCAGGGGCAGGATGTTAAGGCGGACAGCTTTAGGAAATACTTTTTGTAAGCTGTTGCTGTAGATTCTAGCTATGACATATGGTGTTCGGTCTGTTGAGCTCTTATTCATGTAAATTCGTACGTCTTTGGTGGCGCAGAACCAAGTTGTAGAGTTACATTCACATCATATGTACATTTACAAGTTTTTCATATAGCATGTTTCACTATTTAATCTAGAATTACAGGATTCTCATGTGCAAGGTCAACATCATGCCTGTTTCTTGTTTTTCCACTGCTGTCCACACAAGCAGGAAACTGAAAAACAGTTCGGAGATGGTTTTCCTTGTTGTGGCGTGTTTTGTGCAAAGACCAAATGACTAAAACATGGCACAAAGTTGAAAACCACCACACATGAGGGGACCCAAACGCACTCGTCTTTCTCCGCGGTGCCAGCTGTCGATGTGGAATCCATACTGCAGGGGGAATGTGAGATGAGTGTGAGAGATGTGGGGGTGGGCTCAGCTAGATGGGAGCTCTGGAGGGGACATATACACACTGGTGACTGGGACTGTGCAGCCACACAACGTACATTTTTATTGTCTCTAAATCAGTAATGGCATCATAGAATTCAAAATGTCCAAGATTTACATTCATGTTTTTTGTTAGGGTTGTTTATTTTGACATTATTTACCATCAATGGTTGACTGGCCGTTCATGTGTTGCATTTTTTTGCGCCCTCAAATTCATTGTTGTCAATGTAGATGTTCAGAAGGCGCGCTCAAAAGCAAGAGCGACGCCGTTGCAGCGTACAAGCATTCCCAAGAGCCTATTTTTCAGAGCACGACGGCTGCTCCCTGAGATGAAAATAGTTAACTTTTTGGAACGCAGCAGCACGCACCGCATGTCATGTGATGAGTAACAACCAATCACAGCTGCCAGATATCTTTTCTTTCTTCCGTAAATATCAGTCTACGGTAAATATGGAGGAGAAGTTAATCATTTTTAGTGCCGGGCTACCCAGAGCTTTTCATCGGTCCCACGGACGATTTTACTTGCTTCACCCTCTCCATCCAAGAATGTCACAACATCTGGTTGTAAGATCAGCCAAATTGAGACAGATAAATTGAGCAGTAAAGCTACTGTGAGGGATTTACAGTGCTGGAAATGCATTTATCTTTGTTTTGACTTTGTTTAGTTTAGCAACTGAGGCTTTTACTGCTAAATTACCGCAACTACATCATCCTTGTCATCGCAGCACGCTGGTTTTGGTTGCATAGCATCGGCAGGCACAACAGGAGCGCAACCTCCCAAACACCTTGGATAAAACGATGAAAGCAGCTCATCTGGCGTTTTCCATGTGTTTTTAGACCCAGTCCCTTACATTGCTTACATTACTGTGTGAAAAACTGGAAATCTGCAGAGTTATCCGACACAATAGCTCGTTTTTACAGCGTGTTGTCCGACCAGTTGTTTATAGCTGTTCTGAATGACCACACTGGAAGGTGGAGTGAAAATCAGCTGTCATAGAGAGCGAACGTATGGATATAATATGGATGCATATTTTCAAACGGTCGAGTCTTCTGGAAGGCATTTATAGTGTGGCAATCCCTTGTACACACAAAAAGTGACAGAAATAGTTGTGCATTGAATGAACTGAGAGAGAAGTTGAAACCCTCAGAGCTCACCAGTCACTGCGTGAAGCGAGTGTGAATGTCAGATTGTTGGTTTTGGAAAGTTACAGAGATTGTTGGACGAAGCCCTCCAAATTCCAATGTTGCAAAGGTGTGAGAGGAGGGGGTCTTCTGATGAAATATACCGACGCCTTTTAGTCTGTCTTTGATGATTTGTGGATTTACGTCAAGTGAGTTTCAGTAGAAGTGATGTAAATCTGGCTTTAAATGTGTGGCTTGGCCTTAAACTTGTTGAATGTGTCTGTAAAAGGTTTTCATTCAAATCTGTTATATATGAAACGTCTGCACTTGGCTTTAAATCTCGGAAATTTGGCTGTGCAGATGGTGAATTTGGCGTTGAATCTACAGTAGTGAACCTGTATGTGTGTTAGGTTTTGTTGTTGACGTTACATAAATTGCACGTCTGTCTATCCTCCTCCTGAGGTTTCCTCCTTTTTATCCTTTTAAAGGGTTTGATTTGGGAGTTTCTAACTCACCCGTATCAAAGGTCTTAGGGCAGTGAGTTTTGTAAAGCCCTTTGAAGCAAATTTGTGAGTTGTGAGTTTTGGTTATATAAATAAAACTGACTTTGGAATCCATTTAATGCAACAAAAATGTCTACATTAAGCTAGAAACTCCTGCTCACGGACAAAAGCCAAAAGTTCATAACCTCGAGACTTAGACAGTGTGTTCTGACACAATGTGGTACAACTATTTCAGGACTTCACACGCCGCCAAAGTAGACAGTGCGTTGATTATTGTTAATAATCTGAAAAGCAGCAGAGAATAGCATGAGTGGCATTTCTTGCATTTTTCCCAAAGTAGCAGGCAAAATATTGAGCAGATCTGTGTAAACATAAAACAGCAGATATTGGTTACAGCCACTGTGAAATAGCCCAGTGGACATTAATCCCCTGCCAGTAAGCACACAGTGCTGACGTCTAGCTGAAAGGCCTGCAGACCGGTTAACTGTGTTAATTATTTCCCACTACATGGCCCTTCATCACACTGGTCAGCTCAGCGTACTTATTATCCCGAGGTAATCCCTCTGTTGTGCTGGCACCATTATCACACAGGGACACAACAGGCCTATTCTTCCACACGTAATTAACAAAGGTACTTATGGGCTGCTTTCTGGGATTTAACTGTTGTGTTGTCGCAGCTTTAGGGAAGGCAGCGAGATGTGGTGGAAAATGGAGGAGGTGGGGGCGAAGAAAGCTGTCAGATCAGTGGAGGTTTAGGAGAGTAGCTGTAACCACACATTCAGTTTTAGTTGAGAGTAAAAGGTTGGTTTACCCCGTCTACTGTATGTCGCTCTCAGTGGTTGAAAGTACAATATGAGTATTTTCATTTTAGCATTACTGTCCTGTGAAACCCACGTATCTCCAGAATGGCAACTTTTCACGGGCCTTTTTTCAGCTCTGTTACAATGCCTTTTTCAGATAATCCAGTGGGTTCTTATATGATTTATTTAGCTAAAAAAGCAGCCATAAGTTTGTCAAAAAGATGTAAAATCACCAGATATAGTTTCACTCAACAGCGACGCTATTCTACTCGATACGTCTTCTACACTACTGCATTCTAGAAAGACAAATTATGGGATTTATTAAGGCCTTTACACACGGGAGGGGGGTTATGAATAAATGACACGAAAATGTGAAATAATCGCCTGTGAATATTATACGTCTAGAGCTTTTATTGTGAAAGGTAAGAACGGAAGGAGTAGATCAGATCTGTCAAGGTTGAAAGGAGTAATACAGTTTGCCGTCTTGGTTCGGACGACAGAGCCTCTGTGTCGCAGTTTCATAAATATAGGCACAAATCAACTCGTTCTGCACAACGTGATTGGTTGATGCCTTTATTCCAAAAAGCTTAGAAAAATCAACCTTGTTCCCAAAAAAAGTATGCCGCTTTTTCGCCGTGTAATATTTGCACTCATGACAAAAACAACAGTTCAAAAGAACATATTGATTACATAAATGTAATTATCGGCTGTAGTTTCTAGTTACTTAACAGATTTTTTTATTTATAAAATATGATGTATTGTCATAAATTCAACTTCTCAACATTATATAAAGTAGTTCAAATTAGCTCCACCTACAAATGCTGCTTATATCTTTTTTAAATAATATACTAATATACTCTTAAAGCGTCTGTTCTTCATCATGAGTACTTTCACTTGTGGTACTTAAAGCTCTTGCCTCACCTGCACAGGTGTTTTCACTTAACATCCCTGATTAGATCTCCTCTCAGGACTGTGTGGGCGTGAACTGTACAGTTTCTTAGCAGCCTCCTGTTAAGGCGGGACAATTTATACCTTTTATCACTCTTATTAGTACAGCATAGCTCTGCCCAACATCAACTGATGAGGTCTAATTAACCAGAATAACTGAAAACACCTGTGTGGGTCTGCAACACAACTCTGAGTGACAGACATTTGCGACTTTGACGAGGGCTAAATTGTGACGGCTAGACGACATACGATCCAGACGATTCTGGGTCAGAGCATCTCCAACACGGCAGCTCTTGTGGGATGTTCCCGGTCTGCAGTGGTCAGGATCTACCAAAAGTGTTTCCAAGGAAGGAAAACTGGGGAAGCGGCGACAGGGTCAGACCCGAGGCTCATTAGTGCTCGTGGGGAGCGAAGGCTGGCCCGTGTTGTCGGATTCGATAGAAGAGCTACTGTATCTCAAATTGCTGAAAAAGTGAATGCTGGTTCAGACTGGTCAGGATGCCCACGCTGTCCTAATGTCATGGCTGATCAGTGTATACTACTATTACTTTTACATTGCTACCTTTACTTTGTATTTTAATGGATCTAAATGCTTTTCCACCACTTGGTAGCTGTATAGCCTCATAAGCGGTACGCCACTGGAGTATAGAAGTAGTAAACAGAAGTGTGATGTATTGGGTTGTTCCAGTTTCCGACTGTAATTATGACACACTCACATATACACGGAACGATGAGAGGAAAACATGAACAACATGAGAAAGGCAGACAGAGGGATTAGTCCACACTGATGCCTACAAGCGACATGACGACTGATTGATTTCAGACGGTATTCTTGGATTATCTGTGTGTGTCTGTGTGTATGTGTTTGGTGGAGGGTGTCTACTATCAGTCAACACTTCTCAGTCTCTGTTTCTGGCTCGCCCGGTGCGTCACGGCAGATACTGTATGTGTTGAGAACACGTTCACAGATTTAGTTTGTAAAAGGAATGATTCAACCAGTAGATATTCTTACTTTTACACATATACTGGTGAGTAAGAGCAGGACTATAACAAAGTTTTGTAAGGTCATGTAGATTGGCCAGATGTGTAAAAGTGAGAAAGTACCCAGCCTTTAGTCTTACTAAAACTGGGCCCTGTCCAAGAACTGTAGACAACATGTTGTCTACTTTGAACTGAAGTGGATACTGACTACCCCAAATATAGGATTTTCCTTATTTGTATATTTTGGTTATAATTTTTCTGTTTCTTTGGCACAATCATCAAAAAAAAAATAATTTCTCTCAAAGCATTGTGAGCAATTCTTGAATCTACACTTCCATTTTCTCACAACAGTTTATGCATTTCTCGTCGCGTTCATACAGAAGTCAGATGTATGCTCCCGTGTTAGCTGAGAAGACGTCAGTGTGGAACAGAGATGTACTGGATATGCAGCAATGTTTTGGAAAGGTTAAAGGTCACAACTTTGAGGTGTGTGTAAGACGTCATTTCAGTCATATTTCCTTTTTAAGACTTTTTGGAGACGTTAAGATGTCAGTCAACACGGGACGATTAGAAGAAAAGAGATATAGGTTAAGAACATGCAATCACACACGTAATCCTCTCTCTCTCACACACACACACACACACACACACACAGTAGCCTAAAATGAGACAGTGACCTGAGCTGAACAAATGGACTTAGTCACGGCTGAGGATTGGTGTGGAATGTGTGTGTGTGTGTGTGTGTGTGTGTGTGTGTGTGTGTGTGTGTGTGTGTGTGTGTGTGTGTGTGTGTGTGTGTGTGTGTGTGTGTGTGTTATGTGCATGCTTGGAATGTCTGACTCTCCACCCAGTGAAGCAGAAAACACACAGGAGGTGGAGGAGGAGGAGGAAATACAGGAGGAAGAAGGAGCAATACTGAATTATTAACATTAAAATGCAGCTTGAGTGTCTGTTAGGTTCTCCTCAATTCTTCTTGCTTTTGTTTGGTGTAATTATTTATTTAAAAGTGCCATGTGAATAAAGTTTTATTTACAGAAAATAAAGGCATAAATATATCTTCCTGATAACATGGATGTAATATAGATAAAAAACAACAGGTCAAACCTCTGTTACTATGTCATGTGAAACATCTGGAAATAAAGTCAGAAGTAACAGAAATAAAAGCTACGGTGATGTACAGGAGAAGCAATGTTTATTAAGTATTGATTTGGTAAGATGCAGGTCAAAAGAAGTGGTCTTCTCTGGCCTTTCACAATAAAAGCTCTAGACATACACACTGCATCAAGAGTCGACTCAACAAAATAGCTTAATATATAGTTACAGGCCTATAGCTTAACAGCTTGTCGGTGATATGTCTGTGTTTTTGTTCTGGTGCTCTGCACAGATCTGACACCTGCCCATCCGCTCTCATCCCCGGCTCTCTGAAGCTCTGTGCGCGAATATGTAGGATATTACTACTGCTGTCTTCCACCAGTTATAAATAACAAAGGATTATGTTTTTTGCAAACGGAAACGATGTAGGTTACATGTTTCTTTGCATATATAGCGGGGAAGTGAGAAGTGGTCACTCGAGATGCATGCGGATGTCAGGTCTGAACACGGCCGATGTCTGCGTTAACACTTGAACCGTCAAACATGAAAAGGGAACGTTTCTTAGACATCCACGTTACATAAAACTCTGTCTATCAACAATTACATAATGCGAGTCAGGTCTAAACAACACTTTGAAATATAGTCATTGAAATTACCTTACATAAAGATTATATTTGCAATTTAAAGTAAGTAATTATTCATTAGAGGAATTAAAGTAACTTTGTTAGACTTGAGTAAACTAAAAAAAAGAACAAAATGAGTGTGTAGCTTTGGCCTTTCAGGGTCACCTACTAGAATACAACCCTTTCATATCTTATCTGCAACTATTTAACTGCTCGGAAGCCAAATACACCCACTGAGCTGTTTATAAAACCAGTCTCCCGCTCTCTCTCTCTCGCCATCGTACTCTGTCTCCTTCTTTATATGTGTTATGTCAATATGAATGTTCCCTTACAGCAAATATTCTCTTTATCATTAAAGTGGACCAGAGCAGGTGGTGGTACTGTGTGTGTGTGTGTGTGTGTGTGTGTGTGTGTGTGTGTGTGTGTGTGTGTGTGTGTGTGTGTGTGTGTGTGTGTGTGTGTGTGTGTGCATGTGTGTGTTATCACTGCGGTTAATGAGTAACAGTGTCTGCCTCCAAACTGCTGATAAAAGTCAGGTCGAGGACACCGATTTTCTTCACACACTCATACATGCACACACACAATCACACACACTCAAGAGTGTTAACTGTTTCTTATCTTGCGCCAACTATGTCTTGCCTTATCTGTAAGGCACGAGGCACCCTGCCGACAAAAGACATACACACACAGTATACTTTACTATACAAACAGATGTATTTACGCTGGTCAGATCAATAAAGCTAAATGTAGTTGTTTACCACCAAAGGTGTGTTTAATTGGACTTTGGTTCAGAGGGTCGCTGCTGGTGACTTCAACCTGACATTGACAGAATAAGTAAATTGACCCCGACCTCAGATTCCTCACATACGACCACAACACCTGCCACTGCTGCGTTTCAGTCACTGGTGAAGGTTGGCTGGAGTCAAATGGTGAAGCTGTCTGCATGTCTGCATGTCTGAATTTTCTCTCTGTGCAAAAATGTTGCTCTTTTTCTCCTCTAAGTCTTAAAACAAAGTACCTGACTTTCATCTTATAGTTTAATGCTTGTGTATAAATAGAAACAAGCTGCTTTGCATTGTTTCTTTTCAATAGTTTTAAAGCTATAACACACTGTTGTTATGGCTTTCACACTGTACGATTAATTTGCACATAAATATCTTTTTTTCCAACTGTTGTTTTTGTAATGAGTGCTTTCAGACAGAATTCAAATATTACGCAGCAAAAGAAGCAGCGTACTTTTTCAGAACAAGGACGATTTTTCTGAGCTTTCGCACCTCAAATAAAGGCATCAACCAATCAAGTTGTACTGCTCTGTAGTCTGAACCAAGACGGCAAACTGAATTACTCCCTTCAACCCCTCAAAAAATGGCAACAGAAACTCTTTCAACTGTTCTAGTCTCATAAATATGTAATTTATAACATATTAAAAGGTAGTATAGTACAAAGTATTGAAAAATACTGAAACATTGCTGCCCATGTTAAAAACAATATGTATGCATGTCCTCTTGTCTGATGTCCACACAGAGGGTTCAGTACTGTCCACAGTGAACCAGAAAGTGAGTTTTACATGAGACATGGAGTAGGATGAAGTATAGTGCACCTAATTCTCAACTCATTTTGCTGTCGGAAATCTGCAGACCCCTTGATTCTGGAGCTGGTGGTTTATATGCGGCTGCTAGATTGATTGAAAACATTTTTAGGGCTGTCCTTGACCAAAGAAATTCCTATTCAACTAACACTCATACGATTGTATCGACTGATTGCTTAATTAAGAGGTAAAGAATCACACAAAAGCACCACTTTAAATCTTGTGTTTACCAAGAGAGATTCTTGGAAATAAGTCATTCAGCATGAAAAAAGCATAAGAAACGACTAATCGATTAAAGAAATCTTAGTCGACTCAGACCAAAAAGACCGATAATTAACTAATCGACTAAGAGGGGCAGCCCTGACAAATATACACATTTCTTTTACTTATTTCTGAGAAATATTATATGCTTAAATGTTGGTGATTTACGATGAAGGTAAGCTGAGTAAACTGTCCTTGGTAACGTGCTCTGGGTCAGAGCGTCTGCTCCCTGTCTGTCTCAGGTCTTATTTTGCCCTAAAATGTAACCTAGCCTCCAGCCTCCATACGCTGACCAGACACACAAATACACACACTGAACTGGAATAGTATTTGCGGCCTTTGACCTACTTTCACCGCAAAGCTGGCCTGTTTACTCCGTTTGTTCAGTCTTTTTCCTGCTCACCTTTATCTTCTCCTTTCACTTTCTTTCCGTCTGTCTTTATCCGTCAACAAGCTACAAGGTGATGGTCTAAATTTCCCTGGAACCTTAAATCCCTGTTTTGCCAATCATAATTTATTTTCCGAACACCGTGGCACTAAAAGTTTTAGAAAATGATTCCCTCTTCAGTAAACAAAAAAAAAAGTAATACAGTTGAGCTACAAAAAGTGTATAAATAACTTGATCCGTAATGTAAATCAAACCTTATCAGATCACCGGGAGTTTTGGAGACACTCTGTCATCACCGGAGACAGGTATGTCTTAATATGCTCACTGTCACCGTCCGTGAAAGACAGAAATAACAGAGAAAACATCATTTTGTGTCTTCGTTCGTGAGCAACTACCGGATCAGTTTTCAACAAGTCATGACTGCGAGTTGTTAATGGACCGTTGAGGTTGTCTCCAGCTCTCAGGCTTTCCTTTTTTCTTTTCGTCTTGCAGGATGTAACACACGGTTATAGAAAGCAAAGTACATTCTGTTACGGTTTTTATCCAAGGTGCTCATTAAAATGTCAGTTTCTTGTCCAGTCTGCAGTTTACCTGTAAATCCTCAGATGTTAGCAGGTAGTTGTTTGTGAGGATTAATTCCTCTTTCTTTATCCCTTCGTGACTCCGTCCCTTCTTCTTCTTCTTCCCTTACTGTACTTTCTTCACTTCCCTTAATCTGCATTTATATAATGGGCCCAAGTTGTTGTTAAACACACACTCTCACACAAGTGCACACTGTGCATGCTGTGGTTTCTGTAAAGCCCTTTATAAGCTTTAAAAGAATGTCCCAGGTTCAAACCGCCCTCAGGTTCTCGGTGGTTTGCAGAACTTTATGTTCTCGGTCTCGGTTTCCTCAAAAGCCCAATTCCCACTTTTCCCATGTTGTATCCGTCTTCCCTTTATGAGAATAAACTACCGCAGTGTTTATTTTTGGGAACTGTAGGTTTCACAGGTTGACATTTGTTATGAATTTCACTTTTCAAACTAAAAACATGTGCAATAGGGCTGGATCCAAGTATTCAACTCTTCGGTTATTCGTTTGTTGGGTAGGTATTCGGTTGTCAATTATGGTATTCGGATATTGGTTTTTAGTTAGGTTTTTTAAGTATTTGGATATTGTGTTTTTCTGCTCTTTGTTTTTAACTCTTTAGGATTACAAACATGTGCAAAACACACCAAACTTATTGTAAAACGCTAACATTAAAAACAAATTAATGCCTTTAATTAAACATGTTTTAAAACACACATGTTGCAGCGCTAAGACGTCCATTTGAGCCGAGAACGGAGACATGTCTGTCTGAGTCCTTCCTGAGTCATGTCACGGAGACGAGCCAAGCCAGAGCCACCGTTGCTTATGGAGCGCAACCCACGCAGGCTTAAACGGGCTTACAGCTGGGCACTGCCGGAGTGGTGGTGCGTAATGTGCAGAGATAGCCTCAAAAGCGTGCTGCAAACGTGACTTTGAGGTACGTCTACACTCACACACGAGCCGTAAAAACAGCACTCGTGGTCTCATCATGACGCAATTTAGTTTGAAAAAACATGCGTTGGGGAAGCCTCTGAGTGTGTGACAGAGGAATTTAATGAAATGACTCCGTGCTGCCTACTAACTGAGAGGTTAAAGCGCTCATCCGACGGTCCAACGCACGCTGCAGGTTGAGTTCCTCCTGCCCCACCGAAGCTTTGAATGTTCACTGTTGATTACTACCGAAGCTCTGGAGCCCAGAATATGGTATTCGGGACAGCCTTAACATTTAAGCATCATGAAAACAATGTTTATGAATGACTGAGCCTTGGTGTTAAATCCTCGCTCTGGACACAAACAGGAATGATGATTAACATGTAGGTGTATTGAAGGGATCACTGTTAAACTTTTGTCACTGTTTTCAAGATCTCATGTGGAGTGGAGCCTGGCTACGATATTTCTTTCCATAAGTGTCTGCTTGGTCGATATGATCCCTGAATTTGCACTGCAGCAAACTGAAAAATGGCATTTTAGTGCAGTTACTATTTTCCCATGAGAGACACTGAGTCATAAGTAAAGCTATTCTCAAAACAGACCATTTAATAACAAATGAAAACCATTCCTCTATAATGACAAATATAAATCTTAACTTCAGAGTGATTTATTAACAGTTTTAATTTAAATGCATGGGGACGTTAGCTGCTGCAATACATTATGCAAAGAGTAGCAACGAGTCTATGTTGATGTTTTAATAGCGAATATCAACATAAGAGGAGATTTCAAAGTTCAGATTCTTCCCATAATTTCCTTTTCCCTCAGTTAGTTAAATTAAACATCTTCATAAATCTTTTTCTCCTGTGTTCGTTTGGTCAGGGTGTGTCATTAAAATGATTCATTGCTTGTTTTAGGGTTTTTTTAGGAGCAAATTTATGGCTCTTGCCAAGTATAAACCCAACAGGAAAATGTCTGTGGTGGATTTTGCACCTTGCCCCGCTGGTTTCTGAACATAACATGAAATTTAAACACTGTTTTTGGAAGGAACGGCGTGACTATATGGTAATTTTATATCAAAATTTGGGGGCCTTTTTAGTCACTGTGTGTGTGAGAGGTGTTATTTCTAAATGAGGTTTAGTGTTATAGGGTTAGTCCCCATTGTGGAGAGTTTTTCCTCCAGTGAAAAGCAGACAGGTGCAGCAGCCAGATGAGAAGAAAGGTGGAACAATATAACCAGCTATTAGGAAAGCTGCAGTGAAAGGAGCGTAGAGAGAAGGTGAAGATGAAGAGAGTAAAAGAAGAAAGAAAGTAAGAGAATAAATCACATTTATAGGAAGGTGTGAGATCTATAAAATATCTAATTAAAACAAATGAAAAAGGGCTTCACACCTTTATGTGTGTGTGTGTGTGCCGGTGGTGTGAGTCGCTCAGGGGATCAGGTTGCCGTACCGAACCACTCAGCAGATTCCTCAAAGTTTTTGCGGCCGCTGTGTGTTTTTCTTTTGTGTGCGTGTGAGACAAGTGTAAGCCTCGGGTTTTATGTGAATAAGTGTGTATTGTGTGTGTGTGTGTCTCATGTAGCCCTTCAATGATGTGGGTGTATCCTCCCCAGCCTCAGGCCTAGTGTTAACTGTCAGAACGGAGTAAGTAGCAGTTGACCTATTGTTTGGGTGGAAGTGACTGGGTCAGAACATGTGTAAGACAACTTAATGTGTACCCATCAGTCTGCCTGTTGCCTCGGGCCAAAGAAAGGCCTGAATGTGTTAGAGTGGGTGTACGTGAACTACAGAAAGAGAAGAACAGACAATCAGCGAGTCGTCAAACAGTTGTTAACGATTACACAAGACTTTTTACAAGAAAAGATGAAGCTCCATATATGTATGGAGCTTCCACCTTTCACTGTGGGGCTGCAGGTTTCCACCCGGCGCCACTGCGACTGATCCGCCCTCCATGGCGATTCCCTCATTATGGTTCGCTTATAGCATTGGGTTTAAATCCAAAATATTGCCAACTAGGCGCTTTTCTCTTTGACACCAAATCCTTCGCCATCGTCTTGTCTGTCAATCTCTCGTCCCATGCTAAGTAGGGGTGCACCAATCCGACTTTTTCAGCCCCGATACCAATAGCGATACCTGGGCTTTGGGTATCAACCGATACAGAGTACCGAACCGATATCAATGTTTGATTAATAAGCTGTATGCCTCACTGTGTGGAAGTGACTGGGATCATTCTTTTATGTGTAAGGCAACATCAGACCTGACTTAGACAGAAATTTCAGTTCAGGTGTAAACCTTTTTAATGCAGCAACAAACTGGTCAAAACTTAAACAAGAATTAAAATTCCAGTATATAATGTATACAGTAAAACTTTCAGTATCAGCCCAATATCCAATCCGCTATCGGTGCATCCCTCGTGCTAAGCGTGTGAAACATGACGCCTGCTACTCTGTGCTGAGACTCCTTACAGAGCAGACACTTTCACTTTCAGTTTGCAGCATCAGACTTTGTATTAATAACACGGCGCTGATTTGCAAAAATGAACTAAATGGGTTTTATTTCTGTAAAAAAAAAAAATCAAAACAACAGTGGGGGGCGGTGGGAAAGTAATGGAATCACGTATGCCTGAACACCGTATAACACCGGTAACACCGACTACAGCGGCGAGCCTAGTAAACAGCAGCCTAATGAAAAACATTATGCATCAACCTGGTTCAGCTAATAGCTAGTGGCATCACGCAACACACAAACCAAAGAGACGTGATAACAGGATTCAGGCTTGTAAAGAGAACTCAAAAACATAACAGCAGGGGGTTACAGGGTTCCACCCAAAGTGTTGCGTAAATAGCCGACTTACGGGTATTTGGGTAATTTGAGTTGTGCACACACAAACTCTCCTTGAAGCACGTAGCGGGAGGATAAACCTTGTGCATGTTTTATTAACTCTGAGCTTATTCAAAAGCACAAGTGAGAAGGAAAGTTACTTTTTTAACTGATCCGATAATAATGACGATCTCTTGAGGACCCAGTTGTCTCTCCGGTCTTTCATAACTCAGCATGCACACACACACACACACACATACAGTACACACACCTCTACCTTGTGCAGTACATCAGCGCTGTGTCCCGCTGTTAAGTGCTCCCCATCAAAAGCATTCCTCGGCTCTCCCCTCTCGCTCCAGTCTCACTTCCCTGCCAACAACAACGCTGTGCTGGACTCTGCAGACCCATCTGACTCTGAGACCAGTGGAACGTTAAGGGCATTAAAACGCCAACTCTCAATCCAAAACCAAAACACAAAGGGCAGTCCCGGCTGTCGCACACTGCCAAAACATGCAACGCAAGAATTTACTAAATTAGCAGGTATTTTTTCAGCACTTCAGAAAAATGACAAAGTATTTGGATGCTTTGCTTTAGGTGTTTATAGTTCTCCATCTGATGTAAAATACGTTACAAATCCTACTTTGTCAACCAGTTATGGATTTTTTTTTTTTCATGGAAGAAAATTTCACCCATGGAAATGTCTGTGAAAAGCATTAGTGAGTGTGATTTAAAACAAACAGCGTGCTGCTCAGACATTAGCTGGCAATGATCTTTGAATCTCAAAGAAATATGTAGAACAGAGAACCAAAGAAAACAAACTCAAACTGAGTTAATGCTTAACTCGACTGTTATATCATCTGCTAATGTTAGCGTGTGAAAATGCAAAGGTGTGCTCGTAGTATTTGTTGGCCGAAGCAAGAAAAACAGTCTGTTTGCACTTCAGTGTGACGGCTAGTAGAATAATTAATGTCTCTAGATCAATCTAGATGATAATAATAATTTATCTAGATGATACAGAGCCAGACAAATGTTAGGGGAAGATTCAAAAATCATACTACTTCTTGGAGTCTTAACTCAACATACATACATGGTACACATATTTTAGATGCTTACACTTCCCAGGATCCTGCCCGGCAGCACGAAAAGCCATGTGAACGCTCTTTTTGCTTTCAGTGTGTCATTTGTATGCCATATATAGTCTGTACTGACTGCAATGTAAATGCATTTGCGTGAATGTGCTACGCTCAGAGCTAGTGACGTTGAATAAAAAAGGTAGAAAGACCGCTTATGTTGGGCCGGAGAGGAGGTGGATGGGTCCAACAAACACAGGACTTTCAACCAGAAGATCGCTGTTTTGTTTCGTAAGTTACATTAGAGACATTTGCCTCGACTTTTTTAGCAACGTTTGTCACGTGTTTTCCGTACTGATGTTACATTGTTTCCGTATGAGTTTCATTTATGTATTTATTTATTTTTATTTTAAAGGGACCGTGTACAATTTAAAACGTAAATGTCACTATTTGATGCACCGTACCAGATTATAGCTTCACATCTGTAGTCCCTTGGCAGATCAACACAAAGAAACATACTACAGTCATACAAGAAAGAACATACACACAATATCACAATATCACACAATACACAGCTACACACAATAGCACATCACAAAGTATGCTTGTCAAGTAAAAGCAAGTCATGAAGACCATGTAGTGGAATTAGAGATCAGTGAGTACAGAGCTGAGCAGCTTTCAGCAGATGTTTTAAGTTGGTTTTGAAAGTGCTGATAGAGCTGCAGCTCCTCACATCGTCAGGCAGGCTGTTCCACTGATCTGTGGCCTTTACAGAAAAAGCTGATTGCCCAAACGCAGTGCGGCGAAATGGTACGGTAAAATCTTGCATAGAAGATCTTCTTAAGGATCTAATAGAATCTACTGAGCGAGAATGCACAAAATCACGCAGTGGAGGAGGAGGGGCCAAACCATTTAGACTTTTATAAACGACGCACAAATATTAAAATAATCTAAAATTCTCAAAGCTCAGTAAATTATATTGCATAAATTATTGTACAGTGATGAAAATGTAGTTGTTTTTTGTCCAGAGTTTTTACAGTGTGTTTGCATAAGGACTCAAGAGGTCTCATAGCGGTTTCCCCAGCCTGTCCCCAACACGTAATGCAATAAGACATATGGGAAAGGATCATAGCATGCATAAATATCTTGGCTGCCTCCAGAGAGAGAGAGTTTCTAATAAGTTGTACTTGATGGTTTTAACCTTTTACTTAATTTATGTACTTATTTTAAGGTCAACCATGACGGTTTTTCTGAACTTTACCAAGTGTTTTTTGCTGCCTAAACCTCAGTGAGAGGTTTTGTTGCCCCCTGCTGGTTCTCCACCTTCATACAGGAGTGTAATATTCACACCCCGTCGAGGCAAAACGTGACACCGACATGCTATTCTCTGGAGGACCGGCGGGAATCTGCTGAGAAATCATAGAAAACAATGCTCCTTATAACTGCAGAACTCGCCTGAGAATCATGTTTTTAAGTTTTCTTCAGTACCAAAGTAATCCAGTGATTGTTGTCTGTGCAGCCATGAGTTCACTGCAAACAGGAACTGCTTATACTAATACTTTTAATGGTGCCAATTTGCCCAAAATGTTAACAGATATATTGGCTCAAGTTGTGGCCAACAGTCAACTAACATTATCCTTCCTATTTGCATCTCCTAAAGCCACCAAACTGTAGTTTCACAACTTAGAGCATGATTATCCCACAAATAGGAGCAGACAAAGAATTATAATAGGAGTTACAAAATCCATTAGTGACTTTCTTCATGTTGCATTATCAGTATTTGGAAGGGATTGCCTTCAGGCTCCAGCTGCATATCAAACAGACAGATGTAATGATGGTATCAATCAATCCTGTGATGAAATTCTTGGAAATAAGCATAATTCCCAAAGTGTCAAACTTTTCCTTTAAAGGAATTGCGGCAGTGTATTTGCAGTTGTTTAGGGAGTAGCCGGTAAAAGAACAGAATGTATGAAGTGATTTCTGCTCTGCTTTATTTGGCCTTCAGCTACCATCCATGCCTTCCAGCTCAGAGGATGTGGAAGGCTCTGCCTCTGTGGGAGTCGTGTGTTTCTGACGTGGGCTGTGTTTTCCTGTCATTAGGCTACAGAACACCAGACGTGCACGCCTAACCTACCTACACATAGAAGGGGAAAGAGAGGGAGAGGGTGTGTAATGGTGTGTGTTTGTGTGTGTCTGGAGGCCGATAAACAATCTTCAAGGTGCTTTAGATTGTCTCGGGGAGCCAGTCGCAGGCAAGGGAGCACCATAAAGCCCCAAATGGACTAAACAGACCAAGTTTTAAAGGCCTGCAATTTTCTTTTCTCCCCCACACACACATGCAGACATACAAACACAAAGACACAGGCTTCCTAAACAGTCTGTAAACAGACCAAGACGCACAAGCACTAAGAAATAAAGATTATAATAAGCTTTATTTGACTATATACAAATGTGGAGCATAACATTCAGCAACGTAGCATCGTACAATGGTTAGTGTGATTTCTTACGAAAAAGTTTTCATGCGTTTTGCTATAAATGTCCAGTCTTTTCAAAATAAAACTACTTCGTAAAGTAAAGGAAAAGTTTGACTTGGTTAGGTTTAGGCAACAAAACTACTTAGGTTAAGGAAAAGATTGTGGTTTGGGTTAAAATAACACCTGAAGTGGCGTAAATCAAGCTCGGAAGTTATGTGTCAAATATATCAACCAAAGAGTTTAGAAGCAAAGAGATGAAACTCCGGTGCCGCTGATGCCATTTCGGACTGAAAACGCTTATTTATGATATTGTATTGTTCAACACAGGCCATTTCAGTAGAATATGACAATGACAATAGAAGAGAAATTATGTTGTTTTACTTTTGTATGGCACTTTGTAGGCGGACGTTTTACTGGCGTCCGGTAGTCGCTTTCAGTCCAAAATGCTGGTAGCGTAGCTTTGCTGCTTGGCGCTGATGTTGTAATGGAACGAACAATTGACTTCCACTTCTTGGCAATATACGTTCTTTCCCCCGACCTCCTCCCTACGGCAGCATTCATCGTTCTTTATACTTCCTGCTTCACAGTTACGTGGATTACATACAAATTGATTTCGTGGGATACAGACAGAGTACAGTGCATTACATTTTTGGTAGGTATAGCCATGAGCAGTGTTTGAGAACAGCCTGTCTTCAGCAGCACATAAATGTTAAAAATGACCCGCATATGCAAAGACACACACACACACACACACACACACACACACACACACACTGACCCTGTGTCTCGTGAAAGAGAAGAATAGATTTTTTAGTCTCTTCAGTTTCACCCCCAGAGACAGCTTTAAAAAGACTTTACTTCGGTCATGGACCGTGGAAGAGGAGGAGGAGGAGGAGGAGGAGGATGAGGAGGGATAGGAAGGGAGGGAAGGAGGCTGCTGGTCTGTGTTCCCTTCATCGGGAAGAGAGGGAGGAGAGGAAGAAAAAGGGGGGAGGTAAATGTAGGAGAGGTTAACTGTCGAAAGTTGAGAGGTTCAGTTCGAGGTCCTGCTCCCGGGATCCTCTGGGGAAGAAACTGGGGAAGTTATGTGTGTGTGCAGATCCGAAAAAGGCAGGAGAGCAGTAAATCACACCGGAGAGGAAGAAGAAGAGATCACTGCATTGAACGAAGAGGATGGTGTGAATGAGTGTGATGAAAGAGAAAAGAGAGAGAGCGAGAGAGAGAGGAAAAGAGTGATGACAGGGGAAGAGAGGGGACGGGAGGAGGTAGTAATGGGAAGCGAGGGGTTAAGGGCAAGAAAGAGAGAGGTAGCAGGGGAGTAGTGAGAGTTCAGGGGAATGAGATTTCAATCTGTTGGAGGAAGAAAAGAGGAGACGAAATAAATATAGAAAAAGAAAAAATAGGAACATTAAAGGGACATGGTATATAGAGAAAGGGAGGAATATGAGAGAGAAAGTGGGACAAGTAGGCAAGAGAGAGAATGTAAGAAAATGAGAATTATAGAGGGAGATGCACAGTGTGTAAAAGGAAATAGCGAATACAGTGAGGGAGAGAAAAGAGAAAGAACTATAGGTAAGGAGAAGGAGTGAGGCCCCTGATGAGAAAGCCATACAGCTGAACGAACACATTCCCCGTCCAGCAGCGAGGAGGATGGAGGGAGGAGGAGGAGAGGCTCCTGTGAATACCTCACTGTGACTAATGTCTTTTTCACACATTTCACCTCCATCCATCCATCATTGTGTCCACCTCCTGCTCCCTTGTTAAAACAACAGCCCGTCATGACAGCAAATGCTGAACTGTTAACAGTTCTCCTTTTCTATAATCAGCTTTATGTGTACGACTCTACTTCAATCTTATTCATCTCCGACAGGAAGAAAGAGGAAGGAATCGAGATCCTTGTTTTGTTTTGGTGACAGTCGACGGCTCGCCACTGTGACAATGATGTGAAGTGAAGTTTGAGTCCCTGTAGGAAGGCGACTACACTTCTCTGTGAAGCCACGGTGGTGTTGCTCACGCTAACTACCCAGTTCTTCCAAACGAAATGCCAAAAAGTCAGGGTAAGGTAATTGCAACGAATTATCTGTGCAGCAGAGGATTTTTCATGGAAAAGACTGGTCTGTCACTTTTACTTAAAACAGCTCACGTTAAAGAATAACTTAGTCATCGCTCCTGTCGGTAATAATAATACTTTACACCTTTAAATCAGGTGGTCAGACGGGGCAAGAGACAATCAGACACTTCTGAAATAAGCCAAACTTATGTGGAAGAGAAAATAAAGACAAAATCCAAATTAAACCCATAAATTACATGATAAGTACAATGATCGCCCAAATTGTCCGTTGTAAACAACTTTGACCTACTGTACAGTTCATTTATCGTTCAATTTAGCATTAGTTTGTATGCATGATTTGGTAATACAACAGGCATTTATATCTATAAACATGGCAACCTGGATTACTCTTGTAATCATGTACTGTTTTTTGCCCCCATCTACATCTAATTTGCACGATAATCTGCCTCACAGGGCTTAAATATATTGTGTTTTTTACCCCATCCTTCTCTACTATGACCACCTATTCCCAGCCAACATTGAGACATTGAACGGCCGTTGTTTGAACCAATCAAGAAGTCCCGTTATGGTTCAAAAGTGGTTCCAAAATGAAAGATGTGCCAACGTCCGGGATGTCACCTTGCCATCCAGCCTATTCAGCTATTTTACTAAAGTTCATGTACACATTATGCATTCAGCAGTTTTAAACATCCCTACAGTCACTTAAGTCCAAAACCCTAGTCACCTGGGTGAAAGGCCTGTGTTTGACCCATTTATCTACCATGACCTCCTCTCAGCATGGACCTTTTCACTCTTTACTACGCCACCAACCTACAAAAAGCTTAATAAAAAAGACAAAATTGCACAAGTCTACACCTGTTTATCAAACCTTTTCTCACAAGGGCATGTTAAAGGTATCAGGCTGAGTTAATTCCCTGTGATAAGAAAGTATCAGAGAAAAGGGGCAATAAATTAAACACATCTAATCTTTATCAGACCCCATTATTCTTCTAGATAAGCCTCTATCAGCCCCAGTGTTAAATCAAACCAGCCTTTGTCCTTCCCTTTTAAATCTTGGTTAAACTTCAGGACATGACCTGGAGTGGGTTGTTTTCTGACCGTCTGTAAGGACACTTTGTTCGCTACACGGTGGCCTACTATGTGTTTTTAGCGCTATATTTGGAGGGTATTGTTTTAAGCCAGAAGGAGTAATGAGAAGAGACTGACCCCTTGCTAACTCCTACACCTCCTCCTGCTTCCATCTCTCTATCTCCCTGTTTGTCTTTCTTTGTACTGCTTCTATTCGGCCGTATTTCATCCCTTTCTCTCCTCAGACTTACTCCCTTAAATTCCTTTCTCCCTCATTCCCTCTTACCTTCCTTCCTCCGTCTCTTTCTCCTCCTCCTCTCTCCCATTTGTTCTCTCCATCACCCCCACTTCTCCCCACAATTTCCTCCCACCGTTCCCAGTCAATCAGCCCGCTCCTTCACCTCCCTCTGTTTTTCTAGTGTGCAGTTTCACAGTAGACCGGCTACTGAGCGGTCAAGGTCACGCCTGATTTTATGTCTCGACACGACATCTCTGTTGATATTAGCTTTGCTTTGTGTTTGCTCCCGGGGGACTCTGTTGTGGTCTGTGATAAAATGTCAATGTTTTAGCTGAGCTATTACAAACTTCTTAAAGGTCAGAGGGTAATTCCTGTGTGTGTTAAATGCCATATTTGGAGGCGTCTTTGGTTCTGAGAATAGTGGTGAAAATGAGAGAGTGTGGCTGCAAACATGGAGATGAAGAAAAGGCTTTTACGAGAGGTTGATCCTAAAGCTGTTGACACACCTAGTTCTCTCAAAATGCCTCCGTCCCTCAACACACATATAACTGTGAGGATGCAGCCGCCCATACTTACTAAAACCACACATTTTGCTCAGTGCATTAATCTGGTTGTGGGCTCGTCCAGGTTTTCCCTCAATGCAATGTCAGTGATATGTATGAAAATGGGACTATTTATTTTGTTAGTCGATTAATCGTCAATCATTGTTGATCGTCATTTTCCAAGCAGAAATAGTGAAAAATGCCCGTCATTCTCTGGTTGCAGCGTCTCCAAATTGAGGATTAGCTGCTTTTCTTTGTCATGAATGATTGAAAACGCAATCATTCATGGGGTTTTGCACTGTTTTACAGGAAGAAACAAGATATTTAAAGAGGTCACCTGGGGTTCTGGGAATTTCGATGAGGATTTTTTCACTATTTTTTGACATATCATTGTTCAGGCTGTTCTCATACACCATTCAAAGCTATACCTACGAAAAGTAATGCACTGAAACTCGTATATATCCCACAAAATCAAAATCCACATAATCGTGAACCAGGAAGTATAAAGAGCAATAAATGCCGTATAGGGAGGAGGTCAGGGTGGATGGGTGGGTCAAAAAAAATGTGAAATCAGAAGTGAACGTTGATTTTATTTGTCACGTAACTTCCGTACTTAAGTTACGCCACTTCCGGAGTTATTTTAACCGAAACCACGATCTTTTCCTAAACCTAACTAAGTAGTTGTGTTGCCGAAACCAACCAAGTTGTTTCCTGTGAAGACGGAAGTTTATTTTGAAAAGACTGTATGCATGCAACGAGTGGAAATTAACACGTGTTGCTGGACATTCATAGAAAAACACAAAAAATGAGGAATAACTTTTCGTATATCATATTACAAATATACCATGAGGATACGTTGCATAGCTGCAGTCCTATATAACCTGAATACAGGCTGGTATCAATGGATCGGAACGTATTGTATCTCTGCCAATGTGGATCAGAATGACATATTAATGAAAAGAACAGTGCAATCAAATAGTGTGGACACTACAGTAACTACTACTCAGTTCAAACAGCTGGATTGTTCTGCTGCTGAAAACAAAAAAATGTCTCACATTTTCTGTAAGCAAATGTGAAAAGTTTCATCAGTACGTTTGCATCCAGTCAAGTAATGTGGTTGTTTACACTTTCTGTAGTAATCTGATGTCTTAAACTTTGTGTAAATGGTCCGAAGAGGGTCTGAAGAGAGGGGTGAATATCATAGTGTTTAATAAAGATTCCTTTTCCTCTCCCATCCTTAAGGCCCACCCAGGGTGTCAGAGCGGGTGGCCCACCGGCAGAGCATCCGTCTGGGTCGCACCATGAAGCTGCCCTGCCCCGTGGAGGGCGACCCGCCGCCGCTCATCATGTGGACCAAAGACGGACGCAACATCCACAGTGGCTGGACGCGGTTCAGGGTGTTGCAGCACGCTCTGCGTATCAAAGAGGTGGAGACGGAAGACGCTGGGACGTACATCTGTAAGGCCACCAACGGGTTCGGCAGCGTCAACATCAACTACACGCTCATCGTTATAGGTAAGTGGTTTGTAAAATAATATTACTGCAACATGAGAGACCGATACCAAGCGTTGGTTTGAATTGAATACCTTCACTAAAAACACATTTACAGACTTGATATATTACTGAAGAACTATCAAACAACTTTTTTGTAATGTGCTGTATAACTTTTTTTTAACAAACTTGGCATAAATCAACCAATATCTTCAGTTACACATAAAACTTGATTTGGAGAAAGACTTAAGGGGGAATTCACCAGAGGTTCCACGATACGATATTATCGTGATACGATCTTGTTGCGATTTTAAACATTTTGTGATATGCTGAGTAAGATATTTTGTAATTTATTACCTTTTTTCAACTTCAAATTCTGCAGTTTGTCAACATCTGTTTAATCTAATGAGATCCAGTTTTCACTCCGTTCATCTCAGAGTTTTCGTTCACATATCTTGAGTTCAGAGGTCAAGGGACCCCTTTGGAAATGGTCATGCCAGTTTTTCCTCGCCAAAATTTTAGCGTAACTTTTGGGGCATTATTTAGCCTTCTCCCCGACAAGCTAACACGACATGGTACCAATCGATTCCTTAAGTCTTCTAGTTTCATATGATGCCAGTGTCTTCACTCTAGCTTTAAACCTGCTATAACCTCCGAAAGACAGAACAGTGCCCGACGGCAAGATTATTACGAGGTTAATAGTTTATATAATAAAAGATCGACACTTGACGTCCGTGTATGATACAAAATTGACACGCAAAATATTGCGATACTTTGCCCCCTACTTGTGATTGTAGGAAAACTACATGAGTCTTTTGTTGAAGCAGTGTGGGGTACTGGGGTTGTGTTTATGTGTGTGTTTGTATGATGACAGACTGATAAAAGCCAGCCAACCATAAGCACTACAAGACTTTCTTCCCATTAATTTAAGTTTGCATTTAGTCTACATATACTCCCATCTTCTCTTCTTCATTACACATGATGTTTCTGTCTCTTTTTCTCTCTCTTTGTTATTTTCCATGCGAGCTTCCTTCCATTGACTCTGCTGAGTTTCAAGGATATAATTAGCCAGGTTAGGTTGGTGGGGCCATTATACAGTAATCAAGCCTGTGTAGTTCCCCAGACAATGAAGCACTGCTTTTGTCTGTGTGTGTGTGTGTGTGTGTGTGTGTGTGTCTGTGTGCGGGTGTGTGTGTGTGTGTGTGTGTGTGTGTGTGTTCCTGTGTGTGTGTGTGACCACAGTTGTTGTGCTTGTATGTTCCTGTGTGATTATGAAGGAGGCATTTGTTAAAGGAGATGCTTTTGTTTGTGAGTAGGACATTGTGTCAGTGTAATATGAAATGTCAAGTCTGTCTCAATTTTGAAGTCTCTATAAAAGACACATTGTTATGCCTTGTTCTGTTTTTTTCTACGTACTCATTTTTCAACTTCACATCCAGAAAGCTGAGTCGGTTGTCAGTATGTCTGGGTGTGTGTGTGTGTGTGTGTGTATTCATGTGTTTGTGTGATTTGTAAAAAACTGTGAGTTGTAAGGCGGTGCAATTAATCAAAGTTCAATTACGATTTTGTCTTCCAACGTTTATCAAAATCAGATAATCGACATAAAAAAAATGATTGTGCCGCATTCAGTTTCGCAATGACGCTCTTGTTTTGTCTGGTGTTATAAATCCAGCGCACCCCTTCCCTTTACAGTGTGCTTTCGCCCCACACTGCGGGTCAGGGACGGCCGCTTAGTGTGGGAGGATCCAATCATGGGAGTGTGCTGGCACTGCGACCGACTCTAGGTCGGCTTAGAAACGCCCGAGGTGAAGGTGACGCTTTACAGCACCCCTTGCCCAGACCTCACCACTTAGTGCTCGCTGTGCCCTGCATGGAGGGACGGAGCTCCCTGCTCCCGGTGTGACTATCAACCGGGGCGGACTGTCTTCAGTGCAACTCACCCGACCCGTCTAAAAACACGGACCCCGTCTCGTTTACTATGCTTTGTGGGTGTGACCTTTTTGGTGTGTTATCACCATTAATATCTATTCAACCAATGTGTTTATGATTAAATTGTTTACTGGAGCACAAGCTCGTTTACAAGAGCACAAGTTATTCATAGATCTTAATTTTGCTCTCAAAGTGCGCCTGATTGATGCGTTTAACTTTTAAATGTAGGCTACAAAATAGTCTTTTTAAATGCATGATGTTTCCAAAGTCAGTGAGTAATAGTGTTAAATAATCGGGACCAAAATAATCATGATAATGATTTTTTGCCATAATTGTAATTGAGTTGTACAGACTATGAGTTGTCGTGTGGTGGCTGTAGTCGGCGACCCTTTGGACTCAAATACAGGTGTGTTTCTCTCTATACTGGGACTCAAATAGCTGCTTCTCTCGACTCCTATTCATGTAAACAAAATACCTGGAGGGAAGACAGTGTGCCAGTGCACATTTACACATGCAAGTCAGTGTGTGTCCGTGTGCTGCAATGTCTCCACACCCCTCTGTGTGTGTGTGTGTGTGTGTGTGTGTGTGTGTGTGTGTGTGTGTGTGTGCATCAGTCCACGTGTTTGCCTACATGCCAACCTGCGTGTCTCAGGTTCCAGCGTTCCAGAGAGTCCGACTAAAGCATCTCTCTCTGCCCGCCGTCGGCACTTCAAAGACAGCTTCCAGTAAAACGCTCTATACAGATATTAGCAGCCGATGTTTTCTAAGTTTCAATGATTGTGAACAAGATTTTATTAACAAAGTGGGAATCATAAAAGAAGCACCGCTAGCAGGAAAACAGAATGACGTCAGGGATTACCAATAAAGTCGTGCATTTTATTGCACTCTTTGTTTACAAGACTGTTTGAGAGTTAATGATCCGTGACATTAAACCAATTAACAATATTATAGCTATTATTGCCGCTTAAACGACCTAATGAAACATCCCTGAAAGTACATTTTCTGTTTCTGTCATGTTTGCGTTCTAATTTTAGTTGCATGACTACATTTATCATCCTAGTTGGTACACTAACTTGGCATATTAACAGTAAACAAAGTGCTTTTATTCTCCAGTAATCATTATCGGTATGTGATCCAAAGCTGTATCGGTCTTGACCTGAACTTCAAAGGCGAGCTGGCATACAGAGGGCAGCAGGGCGGACGGGGGGGGGGGCAGCAGCTGCCGCTGAGGTCATCCAGAGAGACAGCTGCTGCCTCCCTCTTTCCCTCCCTCGTTCACTCACGCTCATTCACCGTCCCTTTCATTCACTTTCAGATATGCGCGCTCACACAGTGTGAACCCACATGAGCAAAACAGGATTTTATCATTTGGCCATTGAGAACCACGACCTCACCATGTGAAATAAAGACAAAGATTCCTCTTTGACTAAAGACCCTCAACAGTGATGTCACAAAAACCTACACACATAGATTTAAATGTAAAGTTAAAACTGTTTATTAGATGTAATTGTAGGCTGTTTTTATGCACCTCAAACAATATACTGTAGGTGTAGTAAACAATCTAATTTTAAAGGGATGGTTTGGGTGTTTTGAAGTGGGGTTGTATGAGGTATTTATTCATAGTCAGTGTATTACCTACAGTAGATGACGGTCGGCACGCCCCCAGTTTGGAGAAGCAGACAGGAGTTACCGCACAGAAGCAAAGCAATGTACCGGTGTGGACGGGGCCGGCAGCAAAACGGGTTTTAGCCTCCTACAAGAAAGGGTCACCTAAAAAACGTCAAAACTAATGTTTTCACCGCTTTACCTTGCTGTCAGACAGCTATACAGTCTGTGTTTATTACTGTGTTTTCTTTTTTTAATCTATGCTCTCGCCAAAGCAACCGGACTCCAGAGGCCACCTCTCGTCAGCGGTCTCAGACAGGTTGGTCCGCACCGGAGTACGATTAAAACCGACTAAATGTTGGCTTGTGAAAACGCCCTTAGAAAACTCTACAGCTTTTATTTTGGCATAGACTCACATAAATTCTTGTGAAAATTGCCCTCATGAGACTCATGAATTGAATTCATCAAACATATTTTACTAAGATAAAAACCTTTACATATCGCTGCATCATATCCGAAGCAAACTGGGATGAAGACATTGTCAACCAAAAGAGGCTACTTCACTACGTGGTTGCAGATTACACAAATGGTGCATTGAGATACTTTGTGCTCCACCAGGTTAACCTTCAAACATGACCCCCTTCTCTGTAATTCAAGCCAGGAATCATTCACGCAGCATCTCCTCAGAGAGGCAGTTAGCGTGGATAGTGGTGTTTTCATAGCTGGAACAATCTGCATAGGCAATGATGTTCAAAGCATGGGAGAGAGGAGGGGGATGCAGTTTTGTCTGTCTAAGAAGTGATGGTTTGTGTTGTAGTTGTGTTGCCTCCTCCCATCTCTCCTCCTCCTCCTCCTCCTCCTCCTCCTCCTCCCTTCCTTCATCTCCTCTTCTCCTCCTCCTCCTCCTCCTGTGTGGTCCTGTGGTAATTATTCTCTGGCCGCTCCGCTTCACAGTAATGAGCCCACACCTGCGTCTTATTGTCTTTCCCTCTCAATTTCTAACCCAAACTCTCTTTAACACCTTTTTCCTATTAACACTCAATCTCATACCCTCATTCCTCCTTCCTTCAGTCGGGGCCGGCTCATTTTTCTCCGACCACGCTTTAATTTGTATCAATATTTTCACAGTTTCCCATTTTTCTTCCCGGACGCAATAGTATTTGATTGCAGTAAAACATTCACTGTACCGCTGCCCGGCGGTTGGAAGTGATGGAGAAGCGTTTTTTTTTGTGAAGGCAGGCTTTTGTTGGCGGAGGGAAATTAAAAGATTCCTTGAAGTGTTTGCTCTTTTATTGTACGTAGGTTGGCAAATGTTTGCGCGAGTAAATAGTCTATGTGTGTGTGCTTGTTTATCTGAGAGGTTTGCGTTGGCGTACGCAGATTTATGGGACCACCAGTAAAGTGAAACTGTATTTATTTCTGCTCAACAAACCTCAATGTCCAGGAGAGCCCTCGTTTCTTCCTCCTACTCTCTCTCTCTCTCTTGATCTCTCTTCTTCATCTCTGCTGTCTGTCTTTTTGTAGTTTGCTTGTATGAAATTCTGAAATTGTTTCCCTCCTCTCTCAAGTCAATGATACAAAATTTATAGTTCAAACCAGATGTGATGACAAAGGGAGCGTGTCTGGAGCAGAGTTGGGAAGCCGTGCGTAAGAAAGAAGGAAGGAAGCGGTCTGGAGTCGTGTGTTAGTGTGTTTTTAGTGCATGTGAATGTGAAAATGCGGTTTCAAGTTTTAATGAAAATGTTCATCAACACACTTTTGTCTGACAGTGTGTGTGTGTGTGTGTGTGTGTGTGTGTGTGTGTGTGCGTGTGCAGGTCCATTCATAAGTGACTGGTGTGATGATTTGTGGTGATTTAAGAGCTCGGCCGTAGCAGCTGACATCTGGTCATAATTGGAGAACAAAGAGAGGCAGAGAAAGATATTAAACGTAGACGTGCTGTATGTTTGAATAAATTAGCTTTTATATGATTCATGTTCGTCAAGCAGCGGCGACATAATGAAAGTTGAAATAAGAAAAATGGAAGCGCGAGATGAAACGTGACAAATGGAAAATATACACAAAACTGGACTTGGTTTAGAAAAATGATTCTGTTTTACATTTTCTCGAATTAAGCTCTGCAGTTTTATGCCAGGATTAATCCACGAATACTCATCTGACATCAATTATCACTTAACACAGACTGACATCCTGACGTCACACGGCTCAGTCCAGTATGTCATGGCAATCCAATGTGATGTTGCATGCGGACTAAATGATTTGAAATTGTTGTTTCAGTTCTGCTTTCACATACAGTTCTTTTAAAGCAAATCACGCTCCGTCATCCTAGGGCTGGGGCAAGTCATCGATTACTGAAATACATCAATTTGCTTAAAATGAGTCGGCGTGTCACAAGAATGGCTGCGCCTAGTCAAAGCATGGATTCCCCCGAGAACAACGTTGTTATTCGGCTGTTTAATATTTGCTGTTTACTTTAACAGCCATGTAGGAGTGAGAAAATGGCTTAAACTAACGTCTGTTTTTACAGTCTACAAATCAGTTCTATTATTTCCCTAGCCCCACACTGATGCAAAAGTATGTTTGCCAGTTATTAACTGCATATTAAGGCTGTAAGTGAACCATAATGTTAATGAGACAATCGCCGTGCGGGTGGAAACCTGCAGCCTCGGAGCGAAAGCTCAACCGGGCCAGACACACATCCATCCAGTGTTAAAGATCAAAGTAAGCGCTCTACAGATAACGAGCGTCATCTTTTCTTGTAAAATATCCGATGTAATCGGTGTAGTCACAAGTTTATTAACCGGTGGGAAAATGTCCTCACTGTGACATCCCTAGTTTGAGATCCAGTGTTTTTCTGATCAGGCATCTGATCAGACAAATGACCTCTAATCAGGGTCAGGGTCAAATAGGACGGAATAAAATATTGAAATATTAATCAGACAAGTTTTTGATATTTATTTTGGGGAAATTAATTGTTATATTAATCAGGAATTTTTAAAATAATCTTGATAAATTGATAAATTAGTCATTAGATTAATTGCTAAAACAATAACCATTAGGTGCAGCCCGACTTCATTCAGGTTTATTCTCTCTGCATTGCATGTGTGAGACTGCAGCTGTCTTCCGGGCCAAAAACTAACACATGAGATCAGGTTGCAGACCAGCATCATCTCTCTCTCTCTCTCTCTCTCCCTCAGTCCCTCCGTCCTGATATCTCCTCTGTTTTTGTGTTCTCACATTACGTAGTTTTTAATTTAGATATCTGGTGCCTCGTCTGCAGAGGATGTAGAGGTGGCCAAGGTTTGCAGCCTAATTGGTATGAGTCATTCACACACACACACACACACACACACACGTATGAGTGTAATTGCACAGTGCCTAAAAAAAATCTCAAATAACCCAATCTCTCTCTCTCACACACACCTACTTACAAACACACCAGGGCAGCTGTGCCTGTCTCGCTGTATTTTTCTGAATGTGTGTGTGCCTTTATGTGTGTGTGCCTTTATGTGTGTGTGTGTGTGTGTGTGTGTGTGTGTGTGTGTGTGTGTGTGTGTGTGTGTTGTGGATTTAGTTTTTTTACCACCAGATTCTCCTGCTCAGGTTACACACGCAGCACTTTCTCACTAATGGCAGAAAAATGCCGAGTGGATCTGGAGCTGCAGCTCGCTGGTTTGCAGGAACCGCTCGGTTGGTTTTCAGTTGAGGGTTTGAGGCCTCACGGGGGATCTTTTGGGGGGTCTCGATCATGATTTACAGAACATGAAAAAGAAATCATCGAGTGGTTTGGCCCCCCTCCTCTTGAAGTATATTATTGCCTTGACTGGCCTTGAATCCGATCCCATGTAGAAGTTTCTCTCCTGCGTTTCTCCTTTTGCTTCTTTCCGCTTCTGACTGAAAAAATATACTAAAGGTTAACGGACATCCTCCTCACCTTTTGTTTTATTTCAACATACAAGAATGTGTAGCTTTTGAAGGCATAACTGCTGCTCTATCACCGTCATTTCATGCTGCTCTGCATCAGATCTGTTCAGTTCACGTTGCTCCTCCTGTTGTAACAACATGCCGCCCGTACAGCGAGGTAGACAAAGCTGCTCTTGCGGAAATCAGGGTGGCACAGAGATGTAAACATGCTGGTGCGTTCATGCTCATATGAAAGAGAACGGGGGGATTGTGGACAGACGGGGAGGAAGGAATGGAGTTTCAAAAGCTATTTTCCACCTTGTTGTCGGGTCCAGTTGAGACAAACACTCAGATGCAAAGAGATATGTATTGTATCTTTGTGCACATACATTTCAATAACACAGGACAGGAAAAACATTTTTTATTTTCCATGCGCTCACACACACATCTCAGACAGATGTGAACGAAATCACGCACTCCTCGGAGGCCCTGGCCTCCGTTTCACGTCTGTCTGTCCCACATCCTCTCGTTCTGCCTCGTTTCACTTCCAGCAAAGAGACGGAAAGACGATGGACAGGACGGAGACACACAGAGAGAGAGAAAAGAATAAAGCTTCTGTTTTTTTTTTTTTCCTGGCTCTAATCTGAAGACGTCAACGAGTCTTGAGAACAAAAAAAGAATAGCGATGGAAGTTTTGGTTCAAACAGGTTGAGATGTCTCGCTCGAATCCAAAACACTGTCGGGATCAAGAGAGGTGTATCTGCTGTTTCTATAGAAACTCAAACTTCAGAAAGAGAGAAAAGAAAAGAAACACTCAGCCGTAACTCCACACTGATTGATTGATAGTTGCACTGTAAAAACACCACAACACTTGAAGCATTTAGCTTCAGAAGCATAGAGAAACAACTAAATACGTCAATGAGAACATCATTTTACAGGAAGTGATTGTTCAATGTTTATCTGCCTCATCACCAAAACTGCATCTCATTTCTTGCGCCTTGTAACCTCTCCGATTTGTCTCTCCTTGTCCTCCCTCTCACCTACTTTTTCTTCTCCTTCTTCTCTCTCTCAACCCCCCCTGTGGTCGTAGTCCTCACGCTCCACCAGCCGATAGAAGACGTCTTTTCTCTTGCGCGTCTTTCAGCTCCTCATTCTTCCCCTCCTTCTGTTTGCCTTCATGCTCCATTTACATTCGTGTATGTGCATTTCTGTGTGTGTGAGTGAGTGAGTATGGCTCGCGTCTACTGATTGTGTGCCAAGTCAAGCTCCCATAGACCCCTAATGGGTCTTAAATACCCTCTGCTAGCTTTAACTTCAATCCTCCGTACGAGATGCCATCTGTCAGTCAGCGGGCCTTTTTCTCCAGGTCCCGAGCAGTGAGTCATTCTGAAGGAGAAATCCACCCTAAAACACAAGTAATGCGCTCGTTTTCTATGATTTTGGAGAGTTTAAATGTCATCGTCCATCCCTGAAGCTTGAAATCTCTTTAGTTCAGCTTCCCGGATTGCATCACTTCTCTTAAATCTTCCAGCTCCGATGCTACATGCGTGCAAAGTCAGATTTACTGTGAACACAACTCTTCACGTCTGCCTCCACCTGTGCTTTTTATTTTGTGTTGCTTTTGATTTAATCAACATAAATAAACATCAATAAGTTAAATGCATCGATTCTTTCTTTTCGCATTGTCCTCCACACATCCCCTTTGTCCTGCTACCTACCCCTCGCTCTGTCTCGCCTTTGTAAATTGAGTTTTAGGGTGGAATTTGCCTTAAACTTCCTCTGCCAGCTGTTCTCAAAATCTTAAGCAAACGTGTTTTCATTCTGGGTTTCCACAGCAACTCTCCCATAGCTAATATGAGGTGTAACTTTACTTCCCTGTGTGTGTTTTGGCATCGCTGGCATCCTCTGAGTACAAAATATAAGTATAATAAGTAACAAATGTAGCAGAATTTAACACGGGTCATTTGGTGCACTATTACTCATATCACGAAGTACGCTCTGTCCCCAAATATGAGTACAACTATTTGGAAAGTAAGTACTTGAGGATGTGGGCTGCTTTAAAGTTCCTCAGTTTGTTTAATGTAATTAAGACCGAACTCCTCAGTGTGAGCCCAACGGTAACGAAAGATGGGAGAAGGAAGGAGGGAGAGGGAGAGAGAGAGGGGGAAGTGAGGAGAAAACGGTGGAGAAATATTGGTGATAAGGAGGGAAAGGATGCAGGCAAGAGTGGAGAATTTGCACTTCACCTAAGAAATAATCTCATTATTGATTACCAACTTATTTCAAAAGTGAACTGCTAAAATGAAGTACATATAAATATGATCAGTTAGCAGTAGGGCTGGATATTGACCCCTCAATACCTTTTTGGTAGAGACCGAACTGTGTCAATAAAAAATAAAAAACTGTACTGAAACGTGCATAAAGTTCTGGTCACATAGTTCTGTCAAACCTTTGCCATTTTTAGACATTTAGTTTTGGCTCTTGCACAACTGTTTAGACACCATTTAATATTTGAGCAAAGAAAAAGGGATTTGTAGAAACAAGTCAAAGTAAGGTCTCAAATAATGTGTTGTTTTTATATCCATATCAAAAGTCTGATATCGTACAGTAGGGTCGGGTGATTTGACGGTATACACCGTGCGACGGTAGGAATGTGTCCACCAGTAGAGATTTGGCAGTACTGTTTTCACCGCGGTAGCAATTCTCGCGGAATCTCGTGAGTCACACGTGATCGCACATGATCTTGCGAAAACGCAGTCTCGCGAATCCACCCGTCTTGCAAGGTAATGCAAAAAGTCATGTCTTTTTTTTACCCTTAAAAACAAATTTGTGTGATTTTTATATCACTGAAGTCAGGCTGGTGTTTATTTACACCTGTTAACCTTAAAACCTGTAACACTTCCATTTCTTAATCAGAACAATTACTGTATCGTGAACTGATATATACCGTTACCGTGACATAAGATCACATATACCGGGCATATCGCCTACCCCTATCGTATAGTATTGATACATTCAAAGATACTGAACCCCAGTTACCATAAGCCGAAGTGACATCTTAAAATTTGTCCAAAAAAACAAACAAACAAATGAAAATCATATGAAATTAGAAGGGCACTGGGAGCACGCAAACGTCTGCCAACGCCGTTTCCATGAGTGAAAAATAATGCATGTATCTTTCCTGTGATTTGGATCCACTCCAAAATGTAATGGGTTCTTCTTTGGGCTTGTAGTTTTTCCATAATCCTGCTGAAGAGAAGAAACGAAATCTTGGGATTTGTAAAGCTGTACCAAGTTTGATGCTAGTGCTTAATTAAAGACAAAAATATCAATCAATTACCAAACATCTGGTTGATGCATTATTGTCAAACATCTAATCAATTTCAGCAGTGAAGTTAGAGAAGAAGCGACTGAGTGAGTAAACATGAAGCAGGGAGAGTTCAGACATGTGAAAAGAATCAACAAATCCTCTCAAGGAGACACTCAGTGCTCTCAGAGTGGTGCTTGTAGGAGACGTGTCCTTCTCCCCCTCACTTAACAACCACCCACCACCAACCCAAAAACCCCTCCCCTCCGACAACTGAAAGCAAACGAGGTGCTTCAGCATCCTTCGCTGCATAACTCCCGCTCCCTCACACGCAATAACAACGACTCTGCATTCTCACAGCAGAGGGGTTAACCTCTCCAAAACCTCATCAGTGCAAACACACACACACACACACACACACACACACACTGCAGAAATGATTGGGAGGAGGAAGAGGTGGAGACGGAAGGAAAGAAGAGAGGAGAAGAGGGATTAAGAAAGAGGAGGGAGAGGCAGGGAGCACGACAGATGGAGGAACAGGGTCAAACTCCTTCAAATACCAAATTACCAAGAGGATTAGATAGATAGATAGATTTATCAGGACTTTCAGGTCAATATCAATATTTGAAAGGTAAATAAATCTCTGATACACCAGACATTGGTCATTAATAGTTGTTTTTAATGATTTGTTTTTGGGCATTTTATCCCTTTATTTGACAGTGACAGTGGAGAGGGACAGGAAATAAGGGGAAAGAGTGTAGGGGAATGAAATGCATTACATTCCCATACAACTAAACTGCATCCTCAATTACGTTTCGAGGGAAACGCATTTTCTCCTGGATGACAGTCACAGTTTTAAACATGTGGTTAACATTGTAAATTGAAACAAAACTGCTGTAAAGCGCCCAGGGAGTAACAAAACCACTTCGCTAGGCAACAAAAATAAGCGAACATTGACTTTTAGTTTCAATGTTTCGGAGGGAAGTCCTGTGTTTGTTTGACCCATCCTCCACCACTCTCACCTTCCTTTCTCAACTGTTAATCTCGTTATTATACCACGTCATTTTTATTAAAGGTCGCTCAATCTAGTACGTCACCTGCTCCGCACGTTGCTCGTTGTACTACGTCACTCGCTGCGGCCGTCTGCGGGATGTCCCTCGAAACATAATTGAGAATACAGGTTAGTCGTATGGGAACGCAGTTTTTAGGAGACAGGGCTGGCACACTAGTAATAAAGTTCAAGAAACGCAAACAAAACATCTGATAAAGATCCCTTTTAATTTGGATTTTACTGTAGAGAATTGTGACCAAGAAAGATATGAAGCAGGATATTTTACTTTGAAAAATACTGAAATAGCTGACATGCATTTTCTGTGATGAACTACAATTGGGAGATAATGCCATGTCGACAGATAGATGGATGAGGAGAATAAGAAAGATTCAGAGAAGGGAGGAGAGGAAGGGAGTGTGAATGGGTGAGTGGCGGTATTCATGTCTGATCAGAGCAGATAGCAGGGGAGCTGTGTACTTCTGAATAGACAGCTTAGTGGCCATTATGCGGTCTGGAGGATTTGTCCTGTTCACTATTGTTGCCCTCAGGAGGGAGCAGCACACACACACGCACACACACACACACACTAATGCAGACACACATGCACATAAACACACTCTCTTTCTTACTTTGATTTTCTTCCAGCTCATACTCTACTTTTACTTTATTGCTTTATGTCTCTATTACATACAAAGACAGATGCACCCACAGCTTAAACGCAGTAAAAACACACACACACACACACACACACACACACACGCTGTGCCCCCAGCCCACCCCCCAGCCTGTAACTCAATAATCGGCCAGTCTATTGACAGACCTGCTTGTTCGCTGAAGGAGTCTTTTCTCATTAGGGCTGGGATTTTGTCGCTGGCCCTGCAGGCTCCATTGTCCCGCTCCAGGGCGGGTTATTAGGCCTCCCCGCCGTAACAACCCCCCCCCTGCTGAATAGACCTGAGAGGAGTGGAGAGCCTGCGAAGGGCAGAACAGGGTCTGGCAATTAGCAAAGACATGTTTGAAGAGAGGAGGGAGAGGGAAGAATGGAAGAATCAAGGAGAAAGGGAGAGCGGACCTGCGCTACAAAAAGGCTTCTTTTGAAGTTTTAGAAACTTTTGTCTGCTTTTTGCTGCCTCGCTCTTGCGCCGTCATCAAAGCCAAAGACTGGTTCTTCAACACGCAATATCCCTCCTCCTCTTCCCTCTCCTTTTCTCTCCTGTTCTTCGTTACTCTTCTCTCACCAGAGAATGCGTTTGTGCCAGCGCTGAAAAGCCCTGTATCTTCTGCAGCCCGCTTTGATGTCTTAATGACGACGTGAAGAGCGAATTACGCTCA
>CAKAOH010039991.1:122534-163702 GCA_916701665.1 Sebastiscus tertius
CCCCCCCCCCCCCCCCCCCCAGCTTCGCTCTCTCCTTTTGTCACTCTTCAGATTCCAGCAGTTACATCTGGCTTTTCCAATCCCACCATGCTGACAACAAGCAGGCGGGATGCAACGGGGGGAAAAAGAAACACTGGCTTTCAGAGCGGCAGGCATGGAAAAACTTGTTCCACTTATCAAAAGGTTTATCATAGTTTCAGCTATGTATCCCAAAGCCAGTGTTTTATCTGGATTTGATAAAGCCTTGTTGCCTATTGAGTGTTTTCTTGTCATGTGGTTGGAGAAGGCGGGTAGACTAAACTGTTTTTAAAGCTGCCACCGCTCCATATCTCAGCTCCAGGAAGTTTGATAAAATGCTTTAACATAGCTGAGGGGAAAAAGGCAGACAACGAAATACTGATTACAGAAAATGACTGCTGACTGAAATATCAAGTGAAATTATATGTAATCTGAAACAGACAATGTCACCGTAAAAAACGTGAGATGAGCTCTAACAGACTGGTTTTGTTCGGAGCCGTCAGGTGTGCGTGTCTGCGTGTGCTTACTTGTATAATATGGCTGCATTCCTCTGCATTATATTTCACATAAAAGCATGCACAATATGTTTTCGCCGTGTTGTCTGGATAAGATGTGTGTGTGTGTGTGTGTGTGTGTGTGTGTGTGTGTGTGTGTGTGTGTGTGTGTGTGTGTGTGTGTGTGTGTGTGTGTGTGCAGTTTTCCCCCATGGTTCTTAGGCAAACACAGCGATGTTTCTGCGGCGCCGCTGCTATCAGCCTGGAGTTTGATCAGTGTGACAGCTTGCTGAAAACTGATACACACACACACACTCTGTGGCCACAATCTCTCCTCTACATTCCTCTGTTCTCACTCTATTTTGCATTAATATATATGCACGTATATTACATTTGGATCTATTTTTTTTACATCCCTTGCACGCTAAATTCAACGCCCTTTAAATTCCTTTAAACTCCAGAGGTTTTACAAGATCGTCCACGCTTTCATTCAAGACTAACATCCTTAGACAATTTCTCTGTATGCGAGCATTGTTTTTTTGAAGGGGCGTTCGGAGCGCTTCATGCCAACGTTTGTCGGATTTAAGCCGCCGTGACGAGCCGAGTGTGTCCTTTTCGGTTCTCGGCTGTAACTCTACTTGGCCCGAAGACCAAAGCTCTGACGACAAGTGGAAACAGAAGTAAGAAGAAAGGAAGGCAGAGAGGAGGATGTGTAGATGCTGTCAGACATGTCGTTAAACGATGAGAACAAGCCGCAGAGTTAAGCCGCTGTCAGCCCACGCAGACCCTTCTCCTCCTTCTCCTCCTACTTTACTACTACTGGTTGTCTGCATCTATCCATCTGACACTCTGAGCATGTGGTATCTTAAATGCCGCTGTGTCACTAAATAAAAGTGCCGTTGTTTTATTGTAAAAAGTGTGCAATACGGATTTGAAAGGATGCGTGAAAGGCGTGAAATTCCCTCAACCTGTAGATGACCTTGTGGTGAAGAGATTTTACATGACAGCAGCAGACAACTGCCTGATTCACTGTGTTACTTAGGCTACAGCCACACTAATGCAGTGTTTTAAAACACAAATGATCTCCGTCCAGATGAGCGTTTTACGGTTGTTTTAGTATTAATCTCCATCCATACAACCACGCCTGAAACTGGGCATACGCGTGCCAGTGTATTGATGCAAAGCGCTCGAATAAAAGCTTACCTCCTGCGCATGTAGGCAGTGGTAGCATTATAAAATGCAGAATTTAACTGCACAACAGCTGCTAACAGAGACAACATTTTCCATGTTGAAATTAACCACAGGAGGTCGATGCTGATGTTTTCTTCCGGAAAAGGTTCACGTGATGGGGTTTGACGAATCAGTGAAGACCCAATCAAGAAGCAAACGTGGGTGTCAGCGTCATCGTTTTCAAAGCTCTCCGTTTCAGCCCATCCAGACTAAAACTCAACCCCAGAGTTTTAAAACTAAAACGAGGTCAGCAGCGTTTTCAAACGTCTCCGTTTTAGGGGCTCGAAAACGCCATAGTAGTGTTGACGCTAGGCAAAAGTTATGCATTTTACAACCAAAACATATTAGTGTGGATGTAGCCTTAGTTTTACCCAGTTTCAGAGTCTAAACTTGGAGCGGGCATGTACACATACACTCCTTCACTACAAGACCAAACAGATATAAGCATCTGCTTAGTTGTTATCTGTAAAAACACTGACTATTGGAGGTGAGTAAGTAGCGAGAGAGCATCCCACTGGGTGCAGATGAAAACTTGCATTATTATTAATCCACAAACGGCTCTGAGTAACACAAATGAATGTTGAACAAAGCAGGCGTCGGGGTGAGTCATGTTGAAACATCGCCCGGCGGTGCATCATGATGAGCGGGTTAGTTTTACATTGTTGTAAATAGTTGTTCATCAAAGACAGCCTGTCAGCGTGTAGCCTCACACTGCAGAGTGTGCCAGCATCTTTGAAGTTAAACAAGACAGACGCACACACACACTAAAACACGCAACACACAAGGGCGTGCAAACACTCGCTGGCACATCAGTGAGCATGCATGCAGCTCTATGCAGAAACAATCATACATGCAAGGATGTGCAAAGCAAACGAACTCGTGCACACACTTGTGCACATGCATGTGACATACCCACACTCGAGAGGTCCAGTAGATGCTTTGAAGTGTGACGTGTTTTAAGGCCTCTCTGACATTCCAGCAGAGATCACAGTTTAAAGCAGCGGTGGGCAGACATGGGTCACATAGAAGCCACTAATAATTTATAATGTGTAGATTATTTATTATTATTTATTAATGTGATTCCACTAATGTTTAAAAGTCCACATCCCAGCATACTTGCTCTGAAACTTAAAGGGTAACTTCGGTATTTTTCAACCTGGACCCTATTTTTCCATGGTTTTGTGTCTAAGTGACTATTATAATAACAATTTTTGAAATTGATCCAGTATTGAGGGAGAACGCTGCAGCCGCAAGCTGCTAAACAAGCTGCAATGTAATCATTCGGGGCAGTCTGGCACCGTCAGTTTACGTCCACTTAAAGTGCTTGTTTTTGCCACTCAGATTGTTACTATAAGTGTCTGACAACATTACGGAAAGGACCCTACAGAGAAATGAAACGTTTTTCTTACCTTTCACTTGATCCAGTCTGTTTGTTTTTTGTGTCCGAGTCCCTCTCAAGGAGAAGTCTCATCCACATTGTTGAAATCAACTAAATATTCAGCCATGACATTGAAAATCTTTTCGATAACACTAAGCTACAACAAACTCTGCCCGGCTGCCACTCCTCTCTCCAAGTCTCACTCACGTTTCCACCGTCGTCGCTTCAGGCATCAAGTCACATGACACAATGACAAATGGAAAACGAAAGATAAGAAAAATGTTTTTATTTCTCTGTAGGGTCCTTTCCATAATGTTGTCAGTAACTTATAATTACAATCTGAGCCTGTCAGTGGCAAAAACAAGCACTTTTAGTGGAGGTGAACTGACAGTACCAGGTTGCCCCAAATGAATACATTAAAGCTTGTTTAGCGACTGTCGTCTGCAGCATTCTCCCTCAATACTTGACCAAATTCAAAAATTGTTGTCCCCATTAGTCACTTTTTAGTCGTCACACAACACGGGGAAAATAGGGTCCAGGTTGAAAAATACCTAAGTTACCCTTTAAAATATAATTAAATACCAAAAGTAAAAGTGCTCATTATGCAGAATGACTCATTTAAGAATCATATTATAATATAACTGGATTATAATCAGCGATGCTTTAATGTGTTCATCATTTAAAGGTGGAGCTGATTTTAATTACTTTACTAACTGCTGGGTAGCTTAACCTATAATAATATATAATAATGTATTAGTTGATTTATATTTTGTATTAATAATCTAAATCTCCAAAGTAACTAGTAGCTCAATTTATCAAATAAATGAAGTGGAGTAAAAAGTGCAATATTTGCCTCCAAACTTTAGTCTCAAGTACCTCAAAATAGAACTTATGTACAGTACTATGAGTAAATGTACTTAGTTATATTCCACCGCTGCTTAATAACAAGTATGTGCACATAAGTATAAAAGACTTACTTCAATGAAAATTAGATATTAGCTTGTGTTTTTTTATTTTGTTTTATATTTACAAAAGCAAATCTTATCTAATTGGATTGAGTTTGTCTGCTTGTACAGTAACTTCTGTACTCTAGAGAACCTATTGAGGAATACTTGTTTGTTTTTTACTTTGTTGTTTTATAGTTAATAAATAGTCGTGGTTTAACAGATGACACATCAGATCAGAAAGGACTCTGACTGTAGAAACCATTAAATGAAAGAACATCAGGAATCATTGTTGGATAGTCAGTAATAATAAAGAGTGGATGAGTCTCATGGGAATAGTGAAGTAGGTGAGAAGCTTGCTCAGTTTGTAAGAAACCAAAAACAGAAAAGTTGTTTTCCGTCTTCTCCACCTCGTGAGGCCCAGCGGCAGTTGTGATCTCCAGTCCGAGTTGTGAAACTGAATTCAGGGATGTGAGATGAGAAAGAGGTCAAATGGGGAGAAAACTACTAAAGTACTAATGAGTAGATATTTAACTGGAGTATAATTTGATACAGGGAAGAGCAGGGTGGGCGAGGAGGAGAATGATCGTGAGTTCAAAGTGCTGAGCCGAGGCTGGCGGTGTGCGTTTCAAAGGCGGCGCGTGGCGATGGATGTGAGAGATTCGTTAATTCAGCAAAGTAAAGCGCTGCCTTGATGTTTACTAGAGTTACACAGGCAGCAGCTGGACGAGCGCACGCATACATGCGCGCACACACACAGGCACCATTACAGTACACGCCCACACGAATGCATTTGGATGCAAAAGATAGTGCACATGTTCCCGCTTTCAGGCAGATACACGTAAATGCAGGCAGATGCACTAATACACACTTAAGCAGTCAATAATAAATAGAAATTGCATACACATGTTCACAAACACATGCTCATTCACATACACACACTTAAAGGGATAATTCGCCACCTTTTATGTGAATGTCTAATCAGTGTTGATGGTAAATGTAGTCAATTAAAGTAATGAATTCCTCAGTGCGTGCTATAATGACCCAGGAAGCTGAGTTTGTAGCTGCAAAATCTGTTGTTCTTATTGCATCCAGCAACGTCATTTGACGTGACAGTGACATAGTTGGATGCAAGGAGGAACTATAGGCTGTTTCAGCTGGGATTTTTAGTTTCAGTCATATTTATCCGAACCAAAGTATTTAACCGAAGTAATGCAGTAGAGAGAGGCCAAGGCTGTGGCTGCATTGGCCGTAGGGACCCTTCAGGCATCAGAAGCTCATGCACAATGCATCCTGGTATACGTAGGCAACTGCCAGCACGGCTCCGTGAGCAGGAGAATTCAGCTTTCTGGGTCAATATAGCAAACGCTGAGGAATTTATTGCTTCAGTTGACTACAAGTATGTGTTGGGAATCTGGTAGGAGTCCACAAGTACATTAGTGAGTTATTTCATCGTCCATCATCGTTAAGGAGTTGCTGTAATGATTCTGCCTTCTGTTGTGCAGCGGACCGTCACACAGGGGAGAGGATACACTTTGCTGATGGGGACATCATCTATTTCGGGGATATGACAGTAGTTTTTTATAAGCCAGAATGGTTTGAGGTTGGAGCAAATTGCTAAATATATCTGACCTGGTGCCTTTTAAACAGACCGTGCACCTTCTGCATCCCCTCAGGACATAACACACACTTGCGGTTGAAATTCTTGGTTTTTACACTCCAGAGGAGCCTTTCCCAAACTTCTTGGCTTGTAATCTCCTTAAAACAAAGCAAGGAGTACACGAAGCCCTCTGTAACAGGTTGCACATGTCTACAATTAAGTTCACAGGCCTTAAACTATCCAATATTTTGAAAGAAAAAAAGCAAAGATTAGAAAAAAATGTTGAAAAATAGTCCTAATTTTGTGTAACAGAAACACAGTTTTTTTTTAGGGCCGTGTACCCCAAAGTGTTTGGAGACGCAGCGTTTTTTCAGCGGAGACACATTGGTTGCGTCTTGTTGCTATGATACGGAATATTCGCAGAAGTAAACATGTCGGCACAAGGTAGAGTACTTGCTCTGGATGAAGGGAAGGCTGAAAGGACGGAACTGCTGGTCTATGTGGGTTCATGAGATTTTATGTGAGAGGAAACATCCCAGCGTGTACGATCGTTCGGTTCAGATACAGATTCAGATCAACTTCATTATCCCACATGGTGAACTTTGTGGGTACCATAAAGTCCATAGTAAAAACAATAAAAACAATAGCATAACAAACATAATAAGACCACAACATACTCATAATAATAAACAGATTTGACCTCGTCTTTGTGGTAGGCTATTTGCCCCGCCCCTCCTCCACTGTGATTGGACAGCTGGATTAAAAGTGACCATGACAAGCGTTGTTCACCTAAAGTTAAACATTTGTCAACTCTTGGCGACCTATCATGAAACTGACATGAGTGGACTCAAATACTTGGTGTTGTTTAGGGTGTAAACAGGTTTTTCAGGTATGTTTTTATTATTAATCTGGAGAGTTACTGAAGACTGAAGTTGCTGCATGATTAAATCAAACTAAAATTTAACATACATTGGTGATGGCATCTTTGATCATTGCTTCAGGGAACATTGTATGATGCACACCTGGTAGACAGGTGCTTAGAAGAAAGATGAAGTCATCAAAAGAAGCTTCAAAAGAAGGTAGTGAACTCCCGTACACTGTCAGCACCGAGTGCTTCCTTCATGAGTGCAGACCTTCAACTTGTTAGTATGAATTATATTATATTATACGTTATCTGTAAAGTCTGTGACTTTATATGTAATCTATGTAACCTACATACACTGTACGTTGGGACACACACTCTGTTTCCAAGTCTGTGATCTCAGAGCCCCCCTGTGAGCAGCGGACGTGAAGTAATCCAGTAATTCCACTGAATCATTTCTATCCTTGACTGGATCTCCTCCGTCATGTTGACCTGCTGAGGTGGAGGGTCAAGGCTTCAGGCTGCAGCTGTGTGTTTGCCAGATTATTCCTGCGTTGGCGTCCAAATCGTCTCCATTATAGGCACATCTCAGTCCGTGTTCCAACACTTGACCCCGCTGCTCCGTCGATGAAGTGTGAACAGTGATGTAAAACAGCTACGTGAATAAGCACACACACACACACACACACACACGGAAAGAGAAAAAGAAAGTTTAGACAAGAAAGAAAGAAATTGGAGGAAGACAAGGAGTTTTATTCTGTGGCTCAGAAAAAAACTAGATGAACTTATCCAGATGCTTTTGTTGTACAAACTCACACACACACGTTTACATTAACACACAGAGAAAACTTGATCCCTAACTGTATGTTTTCAGATCTCATAAACCCCATCACTGTGTGACGTTTATGAGCGAGTGTGTGGAACCACTTGTGCCTGTATGTTATTTCATCGCTCTGTTGATATTTTACGCTCTGACACAGTCCATGTTCGGCGTTGGCGGTGGCCGGGGTGCTTCGTGTATTTCCTCACTGTTGGTTTTCTCAACATTTTTCATGTCATAACCAAACCCAGGCCTTGTTGTTAACCTAAACCCGACCGCCAAGGCTAAATGGCCCGTGCCTGGCCACAGCGTTCTGAAAATATACCAGAGCTGAATCTCGGAGTAACTCTGCTGGAAAATGGATCTGGACTTATTAACGCACCATGAAGATGTGGCATGTTAATCACATATTGTGTATTTGGATAATATCAGATGGAGATTGAATGGGGCAGGGTTTGTGCTTTGTCAGCTGGAAGCGACACAGTTGAACTCTCTTCCTTCCTCTCGCTGCTACAGTGAGGCAGCGGTTGCAAAAAAGATTCACTGAAATTCTTGGAGTCATAATCAGTATATAATGTGATACTTTATTGATCCCTAGTTGAACAATTTCCTCTTCTTTGCCTCCTGGCAGGGAGGTCAGGGGGCCGGGGTCAGCAGTAGGAAAGCATAGGGATTTAGTTTCTTACTCAAGGATACCTGAAGGAATATCCAGCCTGAAACACTTTCACTGAGTAAAACAAAAAAGAAAAAGCTGTTGGTGATGTACGTTTCTTGATGCATTTTATTCTATGGTGCTAAGATCTTTTCTCCTTTAGATAACAGGCCAGTTGTAGACAAGTTGTTCAAAACTGCTAGCTATCTAAAAGTATAAACGTTAGTCTTTTCAACATTTATTCAGCTATTTTAGTGTCTTCCAGTGGGCTACCTCCGGTTCTGAAAAGTGAAGCCAATGCAGAAGTGCCTTAAACTTGCATTCTTTCTAACAGCCAGCAGGGGGCGACTCCTCTGGTTGCAAAAAGAAGTCTGATTGTATAGAAATCTATGAGAAAATGAGCCTACTTCTCACTTCATTTATTACCTCAGTAAACATTGTAAACATGAGTTTATGGTCTCAATCACTAGTTTCAAGTCTTCTTCAATACAGCATGATGTTCATTTAGTAAATTATGGTTCCATTGAGAGTCAGATAGACCATAAAGCAGGGGATGCTTTATGACGTGGCTACCTTGTGATTGACAGGTCGCTACCACGGCGTTGTGCGGTCTGGGAGTTGTCTGTGTTCTCATTTTACAACTATAACCCTTTCACAGTGTGTTTTCAGTTCATGAAAGTTAATTGTAACATCATCTACTGGCATCCAAACAAGAGGAGGGAAGTGGTAAAGACCTCTTGCTTGATTTGATTGGCGGCCTGGGCCAAGTGTGACATTGACGAGAAACACAAAAGAAAAGAGAGTACTGCAGGAGCACCGTATCATAGGAAAACAATGGTTTTGTGGGTGACGCGTTTCTATTCTAGTCTCCGTGTGATCGGGGCCTTACTCAGCGTTTGGTCGTACTTATCTCCACCCTCTCGTGTCACTTCTGGTTGCAAAAAACCTAGATTGCGACGGCCAAAAATGCAGAACTCGAGGCTTCAAAACCGTAGTCCACAAACCAATGGCCGACGTCACGGTGACCACGTCCACCTCTTATATACAGTCTATGGTCTCTTTTGCCCTCACTGTGCTGTAGGTGAAAAGCTATACAGCGAGCTAAACACACTTCCAGTAAAGGTTGAAGATAGGAGTTGGCATTGTAGTTTTGAAACTGTGAAAATAGTATTGGATATAAAACACAACAAATTCATTGATTGCACTACAGAAAGGAGAGAAAGCGGTACGATTTAATACAGCTGTACAGTGGATCTATAAAAGCTGCAGTGCCGAGGGGTCTGGAACTATTTTCAGCCTGTAGGGGTGGTAGATTTTACTTCCTGGAACAGGATTTTACTGCTAGAAGTTTGAGCCAAAACTCTGCTCCCCGGCTTAAATGAGTTACCTGGAAGCGTTCGCTTATTGAGGATTTTGTCAAGAGGAACTGGGAACTTTGGGGGCTTTGCTGTTCTCAATGGCATTTTTTTATTATTCAACACTTCGACTACTGCCTGACTTTCATCTGAAGCCAATTCTACTCCAGAAAAAACTTTATAGTTACATTGTTGAGGAGTGAAACACAAGAACTGCAGATGTTTTGAGCTGTTAATATTTACTACTCTTACCATAAAACCAGCTGTTTTATCTTCAAGGATAGTATGTGCGTGTGGTTTGTAGCTTCCTGATCGAACATGAGAAGTCAGTCGCCTGCTGTCCATCTTCAGCTAAACTAAAGGGAAGGCACACAAGAAAAAGACATGGCGAAGGCTGACGTACTGTGCGTTTTCACAACAATGTCAGCGGTTTGATGGGTCAATGAAGCAATTTGCCCAATCTGTCTCACTCTCCGTCTTTCTCCTGCTTTAAAATGGGAACTGTGCCCGATAGATTTGAGTTTTCATGTGTGATTAGACTCAAAACGTCTCTACTGAGTGACTGACAGCTGTACAGACAGATTCAGACATGCTGCTGCCTGGTTGTGAGACATAGCCAAGGCCAAAGTGAAGGTAACAGGCCTGACACAAACCAAACACACACACACACACACACTGAAGGTTAACCCAAGAGTGGAAAACGGCACCTCTGCCTCCTCAAAGTATGACGCTACATTATTTCTTCCTCTAAATGTATGTATGTGTGAGTGGAAACAGCTTTTTTCATGACCATACAGTCACCCTCCTCCCTCATACCTCACATATACACACACACTCACAAACACAGGTGGCTGTAATTAGTGTGTTGAGCCCATTCATGGCACAAGATCAAACTGCGGTCCGCTCGGCTTCAGGAAATACTGAGCTCTGCTTAGAGTTAGACACACAGCTACATATTCATGCACCTTCGCTCTTTATTTCTCTTGTTCGCTCTCTAACGTGATGCTGGCGTACAAAAGGTTTCCCCTAAAACTGTTTTTGTTTAGTCTGCAGCTCTGTTTGACTTCACTGTAGAAACTCACACACTCAGTGTTTACTTCTGCAGCGAGAGAAGGTGGAGAGAGCAAGGGATTATGGGTCAGATAAGCTTGAACTGTTTAACATCTCTCTCCAATCTGATTTGAGAATATACACGGTTGGTTTTTTTGCTGCAGCGGTAAGCAGAACTTACAGCTGGGCACAAGGTTATACAAGCAGTAATAATGCTGCTGGAGGAGAAGCTCGTAGCGCTGAGCGGTCAGCGCTTCATATTGTTGAGCAGGCATGTTTGACTCTGTGTGACGCCCTTTTTCACTGTATTATATTTTCAGACAAGACTGGAAGTATTTAAAGACAAAAGAACGGCCCGTTTTGTGATGAAATGATGCGTGGTTTTACCGTGTGATTGAAAAACAGAAGTAGTCCGCACAGTGAATATTGTTTACTTTGGCATCGTTTTGACAATCAAGGTCTCCGTCACACCCCGGTGAAGACGTTGATGGTTGAAACATTGCCTCACTAAATACTTGGGAGCTTTGTAGTCTGCCTCTTTTTTCTATCGTATGCTGCTTTAGTCCTCCACCTTTACCCAACTGGAGTTGGAGATGTATACATTTGCAAAAAACTGTCACTTAGCGTGTCATTGAAGCTACAACGGAAGAGCAATCCGTCCGCTGCCCTGTCATTTCCATCCTTCATTAAAACACCCAGGGGAGAAAGAACTGTCTGTCCAGTTTGATATGTGCTGTGTGTTTGTGGTTGCCCTGTTAGTTTTGATGAGTTGTGGTTGATCAGCTACAGATATTAGCCAAGAGGTTATGTATTTGGTCTTATTTGTTTTCGCTCTGAAACGTGGTGGAACGTTTGTCCATGGGTTTAGAAGGAAGATCTACTTTGAAACCACGGACTTCCATTCATTCTTGTCAGAAAACCAAAGCATTTTTTGCATTACAGCTAAGCTGCATGGATGTAATATGACTTCAAAACTTTAGTGCTTCTTGTGCAATCCTGCTTGGGGCTTGGAACAGACTGCCTGACCAGCAGAAAGCTTCACAGTTGCTCTCACTGCAGCCTAATTCAATTGTGACTTAAACATTGCATATTTTATTCCACTTCAAAAAGTTCAAGGACTGATATGAATCGATGAGGAAAGCTTTTTTGGACCCAGTGACTTTGGAAAAACTGAAACTGGTAACTCTGAAGTTCCAAGACTTCACATCAAGTGCTACTGATCAACTATAGATACAGATCCCTCTTTAAAAACCTGTTGAAAGGCACCTTTTAGTCAGGACTGAAGTCACTGAAGTAGGGCTCTGAATTAACTACGTGGGTGTGATGGATAGCGCTAGTCCAAAACGGGGCTAATGAATGAATGACATTAGAAAGAAGCTATTGTTTAGCTGCCGGGAGCTCAATCACTACTGTCTAATCTTTCCTACATCATTTGTTTTGCAACCATCCCTGACTCCAAGCTGTTCTGCAATCACAGCCACAATCTAACTTTAAATTCAAGATCTCTGTATTCTTTTATTTCTTTATCCTAAATTGCTTTGTGCTGGGAGATGAAGTGAATGTTTATCATGACGTTTTGGATGATGACGTTTGCACAGACGGAGGCTCTGACCCTCTTTTGCCTTTTGACGGATGCGAAAAATCACGGAAAATCGAACTTTAATGACAGATGAAAGTTTCAGAGTTGGTGTGTTAACGCGATTGACAGAACGTGAGGTTGTATTTATTTTTAATCGTGCCATAATTTCGGATGAAAAGTACGGACTTGGTGTGCAAAGGCGTTTAGTCAACTAAGAATTGATTTGGTGGAGGACAGCCCTACATTGAAGTGATTACTGTGCATTATCCATTCTGAAAATCTGAATGTTCAATACATAATACGTAACTGAGGATTCAGCCATATGAACCTCCACAACCTCTTTCTCTTTTTCTTTAGTTTTTTTACCTATAGGAGGAAAGGGAGGAATAAAACCCATGTAGTAACGCACACACGCACACGCACACACCGCGTGGGCCTCCTTAAACCTACTTTCACTCTGAAACTCTTGCCAGCAAAAGACCTTGGTAAATCAACCACATACCAAGATTACTATATGAAAAAGTTTCTGTGTAAATGTGCGTGTGTCTATTTTAGTAAGTCTGTGTGTGTGTGTGTGTGTGTGTGATTGGCTCACACACACACACACACACACACAGGTTTGTACCAAATAGGTCAGAAAGCTGGAAGCAATTCCCGGCCGAACGTTGACGTGTGTTCATCATATTTCAGAGATCCTGAGCCCAGAATGGCACGACGTGTAATCACGTTTGTAAATAGCATCGTAAAGGTGCACTCGTAAAATAGTTTTGTTGTCTTGGCCCGGTCCGAGGGGGCCGAGGGAACGAGGGGGGGTAGCAGAAAACCCTGTCAGGTGTTGGTGTGTGATGATGATGATGAAGATGATGATGATGATGATTAGGGGTAATGAGATCAAATGTTCCAGAAACGTTTCAGAGAAAATGTTTACCTTATGAGGATTTGAATTTGGTTGCGTGTGATTTAATGAACGTTGGGAAATGTCATCACCTCAAACACACGTCACCATGGCGATGACTGCTCACTAAATACTCCGGGTTTACACACACACACAAGCTGTTAATCTGTCATGTAAGCCGGTGTCGTCGCTCATAGAGAGTAGCAGTTAACGGTACGATTGTCTGTTCTGCGGTTACAGTTAATAAATCTCTCTCTCTGCACTGTCGCCTTTTTCCTCTCCAACTCTGTCTTTTCTCCCCTCTCCTGCCGCCTCTTGACCTCCTCTAAAAGTCCCGTCTCGTTCTCCTCTCGTTCTCCGTCGCAGCCCCTTTCGATGTCTCTCTCTCATGCTGTTAATGGAGGACTGTGTAGCAGCCCAAGTTATAATGATTTCCATAAGGCTACACGGCCTCTCCGCGGGCCAGAGTGTAAATCACAGTGACGTGTGTGTGCTTTTATTGTGTGTGCGTGTGTGGACGGCGGATCCGTGTGCAGACGCGGACGCTTGTGTGCGCTAATACACATCTCGCTGTTTTCTCTTGAGAATATGGCAACTTTAAGCACAGAGACCATGACTTTTGTTTCAGAACAATGGATGTACGATTTTAAAAAATAGACAATCCTACAGCCTTCTGATTACAGGGGTTCTAACAATAATAGTGACAAGGAAAACTATAGTCTTGTGGGGAGTGTGACAAAGTTAAAACTTATGTGTGATTCTTTGTGGAGAAGCTCAGTTTTACAGATCTGTCGATTAAATCTAAAATAAAATGAAAAAGACAAAAGAATTTCTTTGGTCGAGGACAGCCCTAACCAAAATATTAAATATTGTGAAAAGAAACTGTTATTATCAATTTCTGCAGTGGTTCCCAAACCTTTTCCTCAGGGTCTCCTCTTCGTAAATAAAAAATATTTTCCAGCCTTGCCAACATACTGAGCCCCCCTTTTATAACTCCGTCGTGCTCCCCAGTTTGGGATCCACTGAATTAATGTAGCTTTTTATATATAATTGATTAATTATTTAGTCTATAAAATGTCAAAATATGTTGAAAAATGCTGATCACAGGTTTTTATGTGTTGAATCGACCCTCCAAAACACAGCGACAAAGACATAGAACAGAAAGAAGTAGCAAACTTTGGGCATTTTTGCTCAACAAATGATCAAAATTGTAGCAGATTCATTCAGTCAGTCGCCTTATCAATGAATCATTTAATCATTTCAGCCCTAAATATCATTGTCCTTCGGCCCAATAGTTAATTTTTGGCACTATTAGAAATCAAAGTCAGAGAAAACAATCCCAACTTGAGGTCCACTCTCTGTTTTCTTTTGTTCCTGAGCTTTCGGCTGTATCACACAGTCTTCGTCAGGTAGGAATCTGCTCCGTTGTCATGGAGACGGATCTGTTTACATCTGAGCTCAGCGCAGTAGCTGTTATCATTTCATCTGTTCAGCTCATGTAAAACCTCAACAGACCCACCTCCATGATAACGCAGCAAATTCCATCTAATACAAGAGATTGTTTGATAAGATTGAAAGCTCCAGAACAACAGCTAGATAATTTGGTGAAAATAATACCCTCATTGTTAATAATGTTCTGCATTATGACCATGAACTCACTGAAATATCATTAACAAAACCTTTTACTCATTTATTTATTTTTGTGAATTAAGAAAAAGCGATTAATTCAGTCTGTTTTACATTGTGCCGTCTGGTGGTCTGGCTCGTTCCCTAAACACCTATTGTCGAGGGAGGATTACATGAGCTGCTAATTACATGCAGTGTGAAACACGACCCGTACTGCAGACAGAAAGTTTTCCACAGAACATCCAAAGCACAACATTTTGGACCTGGAGCCACAGCATGTAAATCTACCCATTTATTACAATGACACCGTGTGTAATGTTGTAATGTTGCAACTTGCGGCGACTGAATTCAAATAAATGTTCCTAAAATGTCTGTGGTTGGAGAGAGAGAAGTATGTTGGGGTCTAAATGCAGCATGTGTGTCAGACAAACAGAGAGAGATATTTTAGATGTCTCTTTCTTCCCCCCCTCAAACAAAACCCCTCCGGTGAACGAAATGTCATTCCAACAGCAGCAATAATGGGCGTATAACTTGAGATACATGTGGTTTCATTGTTTCCAGAGAGAGAGATCCCTGAGCTGATGGAGTTATAATGACAGTGTGTGTTTTAGCAGGGGGTCGGTGCACTGACAGGCCAACAAACTGCTGAAGGACGAATGGTGTTTATTCTGCTGGTTGTTACCGTAGACGGGTCGGAGGAGGAGAGATCGCTGCAAAACCGTATTGTAGAACGGGGATCTAAAGTTCATCTGTCTGACGCCCAAATACAACATTCATCATCTTATCCTGCTACCCGGGCTCTTCTCAATTAGTAATCCAAGCAGAAGAGGTCACTTGTTAAACAGATTATGATGTCCTCAGACATCTGGTTATGAATTTTTCTGCTCATGATGTTTCAGTTTTTAAAGTTGGATTACTCTTCTTTGTGTTTTCAGTCATAGGAAAGAATTATGCAGCTGACAGCTATGCAACAACAGCTGTCAGTGTGTCAGTGTGCTGACTTGACTATGACTTCAACAAAATTACATGTGATTATCATAAAGTGTGCATGTCTGTAAAGGGGAGACTCGTGGGTACCCAGAGAACCCATTTTCATTCACATCTCTTGAGGTCAGAGGTCAAGGGACCCCTTTGAAAATAGCCATGCCAGTTTATTCTTGCCAAAATTTAGCGTATATTTGGAGCATTATTTAACCTCCTTCTCAACAAGCTAGTATAACATGGTTCTTTAGGTTTTCTTGTTTCATATGATACCAGCATCTTCAAACTGAGCTCGCTACAACCTAAAAATCGCAAGTTGCGTTAATGTGTTAAAGAAATGAGTGGCGTTAAAGTGAATTTGCATTAACACGTTATAATCGCATTAACTTTGACAGCCTTAATTATTATATCTTATTATTACATAAAACCTCCTTCTGGCATGGTGGTAGTTTTTATATACATAAATACCTGCAGATTGATTGAATGTACAGAATACAACCTTTTAAAACCCTGCTCTAAAAGTGAAAGCATGATGGATAAGAAGTCCTTAAAATGTTCTCTACAATCTACAATTCTGTGACAGCCGCTATCTGTTGATGAAGATCATGTAATATGATCAAAAGCTTCAGATATGATAGAAAGCTTCTGCTACTAAATGGACCTTGTGGTGAGATTGATTCCTGGGTAAAGAATTAACTAAGAATAAAGTTCACTTTACATCAACCTCCTTGCCTCATTTAAGCAGTTTAATGGGTTAAAGTTGGAGCCAAACTGCAATCCATGTGACTTATTTGATGGTATTTCTGATTATTTATACACCGTGCTGTTGGGTTAAACTTCAACTTTTGGTCAAAACTGCACGCCGCTGCGATATTTAAAGCAAGCTATTGTTGTTGAAGCAAAAATAAATCCTCCTAGGACCTGGGTTTAACTGAACAATGCCTCTTCTTCCAGAGTTACGTAAAACGTGTTCTCTTGCGGTAGCTTCTGTCTGAATTATGTAGTGAAACATCAAGTCTGGATGAAGTGTGAGGCAAGCTGTTCATGTGTAAAGCCTGAAACTGTGACCGTGGTCAGTTTTAGAGGACTAACGGTGGTTTACTGTCAGATACGCAAACTCAGCTTCAGGCTGGTTTTGGCCCCGATGCTGCAACAAGCAGCCTTAACACATGCACACACAGAGGCTCTGTCCACATATCCAGTGTCTCTATATTAAAACCTGGAAGGACATGACCCTTTAGGAAAACACTGGCCCCCTGGACACACTCACACATACAAACACACACACTTAAACACACACACACACATACACACTCTGGACTGTTGGGACTCATATTTCTGAGCGTGCTCATGTCCATTTGCTGCCTTTTCTCTGCAGACCTAAATGTAAATACAAGAAGGGGTTATACAAACACACACACACACACACACACACACAGGGGTACCCCGCTAGTCAATGTGTGAAATGTAGCTCACTGTTGGACCATTTCCCCCCTGCAGATGAAAAGAGACACGAACGAAAAGAAACAAAGAAGAAAAGAGGCAGAAAATTAAACGGAAAGTTCAAGGATAGTGATGGTTTGAACAAGAGAAATTAAGATATAAAAAAAGAATACAAAACTCATAAATGACAAAAGAAATATATGTTTTATACCCTGTGTTTGCAAAAAAAAGGAAGTCTGTTTACCATAATGACACCACACTGCAGAACTTAGCATATCCTCAAACAACGGTTCGTATGATATCTTACGAAAAGTTACTTTTAATTTGTGCGTTTTCCTATGAATGTCCAGTAACACAAGCGATCAGTGCGCCTGCAGTGCAGAATCTGTTTAGGCAACAAAACTACATGGTTAGGTTTATGAAAAGATCAGGGTTTGGGTTAAAATAAATACATTTGTTACGTAACTTACACACATAGCGTTAGTTAAGTATGTAAGTTACAATAACTCAACGTTGGCTTGGTTTCACACGGGACACAAACAGCGGCCTCCTGGGTGAAAGTCCCATGTTGGTTTGATCCGTCCATCCATCCCCCGACCTCCTCCCTACGCGGACTTTGTCGCTCTTTGTACTACGTCACTTGACTTCCTTAGAGTCAGCCCTGCTCGTCCTGGCTCGTCCATTAATCAGCAAACTATATATATATATATAAATATATATATATATGTTTGTGTTTTTGTAGGTCACGTTGGTTGTTTTCACCAGAGCTGTTAAATTCAGTTGTTTGCATGAAGCCACACTTTCTTGTCATCTACCTGTTCGTTTGTTTTTTATTTTCTTGCAAGGATGTTCCGATCAAGATTTTTGGCCCTGATCTTGATTCAAGTCTTTTAATGTTGGGTATCTGCTGATGCCGTTACTACAGTTGTAGCCTACTTGATCTGACGCACCTTATTTTTCACAAGGTACTTGAGCCACATACTGAACGTCCTGGTTCAAAAGTATTTGACTTAAATTATTGGTATGGTATGAAAGAACGATTAAGTGGGAGAATGTGACTCCTGAAATGGACTCAAAATCAGCTACAGAGGAGATTTATCACTCTGTGATAAATGTGTGGATTTGTTTGAACTGCAGAAACACTCCTCTTTTAGTTGAACAGTTGTGATACAGAGTGGAGCTTCTTCCCTCACAAACTACAGCCGAAAAATGAGAAAGCTGCTAAGTAAATGTTTTGTACGCTGCTCTTTGCTGATGATAACTAGGGTCAGAGTTAAAAAAATCTGTGCAAACTCAGAATCACTCACTGGTGCTCCCAAATCATTCTTCACATTCACACACTCTTCTTTTCATCCGCATGTGCAGTCAATTGCTGCGCTGTAGAGTCCAGCGGCTAAAGGAAAGGAAAGCAGCGCTGCAATGCTAGCAGGCTCAGGTGGACAAAACACAGTGAAGAACGGATCGGGGTTTGATCAACTTTATTTTAGCAGATACCATTAAAATATACCCGGATCAGAGCCGACAGTGATTCTTAGGATCGGCTCGGGACTCTTTTTGAGTTTATACCTTCCATTATCTTATTGATAACTTTATTGACGCTGTGTATACGCTTCATTACCCTTCATGTGTTGTTGCCATGTAGATGTGTGTGTGTGTGTGTGGATTAGTTGTTAGTAACCACCAGCCAAAGTATCTGGCCCAACATTAGAAGGTGGAACAGGATCAGAAGAAAACATTTTGTTTATTGAAAGCAGCTGAAGCAGGGAGGGAATATGTTTTCTACTCTGTGTGTGTTCAGCTTGAACCAAACAGAAACATTCAGTCTAACCCCCCCGCCCTCCAACCTTGTACTCGTTGAACAGAACTGAAGAAAGGTGTAAAACGGACTCTACTGGCAGAAACTGTTTCTGAAGCCTGGATGTTTAACATACTGAAATATACTGTTGGAGTTTACTCACTAGAGGACGAGCTTTAAACAGAATATAGATATGTGTTTGCTCTCTGAACATCTTTGGATGAAAGCTTCCTCTTGGAGTCATGAGTCAAGTGGTAACGGAGGAGTCAGCTGGTCATCTGTGCAACATCACGCGTTTATAGTCGGACACGTATGTCTCTGCATCAGTATCACCATACACAGCTGCCATACATGTATGTGTTTTGAATTTTGGGAATACTTTGATACTCGCTGCACTGTATGGACAGTGGAAGCGGTCCAGCAACCCCCTCTGTGAGTGGGTGTGTAGGAGGTCTGCCAAGCAAGGTTTACAGGCTCGCACCAGGCCTGGGGGAGGGTTCGCTGTAGCTGTTAAGAGCGCTAAACCATGTTCCCCCTTCAGATCAGACCCCCACGCCGCCAGGCTTCAAACGCACTGCCCTTTCTCAGAACACGCCGTGCATATGGCAGCGGGGAGGGACGACGGGGGGAGTCAGAGGGAGGGAAGGAGGTGCAACGGGAATACCGGCACCTCAAGTTACCACTTAGTTAAATAACGCCACGCACCCGCACATGCACTGACACACCCATACGAGAATTCACATCACACACACACACACATACGCGGCCCGCCTGTACGCTATTAATACCAGCCCCGAGGATGCAGGTCATGCCTCGCATTTGCATTTCAAATGCGTCTTTCGCTCCATCATCCAAATAGTGATGCTTTAAAGACATTTGGCGCTGCATTAAACACTCTGAGCTTTCAGGTGGTCTTCTAAAAAAAAATGCACGCACAGATCCGTATATGTACCAACATGCACGATGCAGATTCATTTACAATTACTCACGTATTTACTGCAGGTGGTCCAAGGTCTTTCCATAACTACCATCAGGTTCTGGTTGAAGTTTCAGGTTCAAGCCAAGTTAACCGCACACCTCCCTCCCCCCTCCTCACGTATTTTGACAGACTTGATATTACACTGTATCAGCAGTCCTCCCCTCGCTGCTAAAGGGCCCCTCGGATGCATTGGTTCCATCTTGAAGTGGTTCCTAGCGTGAAGGTTCTGACAGATGTTTGTATCTTTTTGATAATCAATGTGGGAAGACATGCTGAAGGAGGGAAACTGATACACCAGCGTGAGAGTAGAGCAACACGATACTGTGGAGCATGATGTAGGCACATACAGTACGAAGGTATTCAAAAAAGAATTTGCTCTTTGGTCCGTATCATTTTCCCCTGAAAAGTAGCTCTGGGAATTTTTTTTTTTTTTGTAAATGTCCTCATTTTAGATGTTCAGGACTCAAATTATCATGCTCTCTCAATGGCATGGAGTCAGGAATTAGTGATTTTAGGGTTAAGTGTAGAGGCATGTAGGGAGAATTGTGGCATTAATTTCACAGTTCTCATCACCATTGAGTTGCAGTAGCAACAAGTCTCTGGCTCCGTCACACTGGAGGACAGACATATCAAGTTATTTGTCAATTGGTTTTCTGGTTAGACAAGAAATGTGAAGCTGCTCCACTGCTGAGCAATTTGAAATGCATTGTGGGGTGTTGAGGGCAGAGCGCTGGACGGAAAGTAGGTTTTTGAAAGCCATAAGTGGTTTCTTTCCTGTAAGTAGTAACCAACATCCAGGTCTGAAAAGTGAAGCCAATACTGAAGTGCCTTAAACTTGCATTCTTTCTAACAGCCAGCAGGGGGCGACTCCTCTGGTTGCAAAAATAAGTCTGATTGTATAGAAGTCTATGAGAAAATGAGCCTACTTCTCACCTGATTTATTACCTCAGTAAACATTGTAAACATGAGTTTATGGTCTCAATCTCTAGTTTCAAGTCTTCTTCAATACAGCATGATGTTCATTTAGTAAATTATGGTTCCATTTAGAGTCAAATAGACCATAAAGCAGGGGATGCTTTAGGGCGTGGCTACCTTGTGATTGACAGGTCGCTACCACGGCGTTGTCCGGTCTGGGAGTTGTCCGTGTTTTTGGTGTTTTAGAACTTTAATCCTTTTTTTGGTCGCCTAAAAATGTCTTATTCAGCATTCGGTTGCATTTAGCTCCACCCTTTCGTGTCACTTCTGGTTGCAAAACACCAAGATGGCAACAGCCAAAAATCAAGATGGTGACAGCCAAAATGCCGAACTCAAGGCTTCAAAACCTCAATCCTCAATCCAATGGGTGACGTCACGGTGACTACATCCACTTCTTATATACAGTTTATGGTTGTAACTCCTCAGTCTCAGCTTCCACCAGATTTAACTGCTACTTCTGGGAATCAATCCCCCAGTATCATCAGCCTGTTTTTCTAACCACCATGTTTTCCTACTTTTACTGTTGGAGGGTTTATTCTAAATATTTTCAAATGTTAAAGTGATAACAATGGTGCTTCTGCATTCCACCTCCCTAACTTGTAACAATCTGCGCTCAATTTTACGAGAGCAGACCAATGTATCACTGATATTTATGTGCGTATGAACAAACCAATCATACATCACGACCCCATGCTGAAACAGCTGCACCTTATAAAACAACTGTCAGATGCTGATAGAAAACAGAAGAAAATCCTCCTCTTAAATAATCCATCCTCACTCCAATACACTTGTGAGACTTGTATCATGTGTTACATAGACCCAGCCAGCCAGCTGAGCTTGGTGGACATGATTAATGTTTATTGAACTCTAACCGGAGTGGGGGTAGATATCGTGACTTCATCAAGACAATTCAGCACTGATAATTGAAAGTACAAATTTATTTGTCTGATGGTTGGAGTTTGCTGCATCATGTATCTTCGTATACAGTTTATTACTCATGATCAACTATTCCACCTGATTCGACTGTTATCAGCTCATTAAATGTGCATTATCAGTCTTTATAAGCCTCATAGATGTGGGTCAGTAGGAGCCTGCTACACTTACTACGTTGTAAAAGTGAAAGCAAAAGTTAAAAGCAACACGTTCTAACACGTCAAACACAAGCAAAACAGCTTCTTTAGGTTTCCGCAACAAAACCACTGAGTTAGGTTTAGGGAAAAACTTGTGTTTTGGCTTAAAATAACTACGTTTAAAAAGTGAAACTTAAGGTTGTAAACACAAAGACAACTACACGTTGTTGGTTTCACACGTGATGCAAACCCGGGTCTCCTGGGTGAAAGTCCCATATGGAGTTTCACTCTTTCTAATCTACAGTGCCTGACTTCCGCTTTTGCTCCGTCATAATCACCACGGTCGCTAGAGGTTGCTGTTGACTTCCTTTATTCCTTCTTTCGGTGATTGCCCATGTGAATCGATAATAAAAAACTTACTAGCAGGTGTAGCAGGCCCCTTCTGACCCACATCTGTGAGGCTTCTAACCACTGAAACGCCCATTTGATGACCTGATTACAGTCTTAACTGGCTGACTATTCAGGAGTTGTGAATTCACTAATGATGCTTCTTGTGTTTCTGTCTCCGTCACCAGATGACTCCAGTTCCAGAGGTGGAGCCGGGACGGCCAATGGTGACTCTGAACACGCCCCGGAGCTGGCTGGGAAACTGGGTAACCACTCATCTCATCTCATCTCATCACTACACGCGCATATAAACATTTGAAAATGAGGAAGGAAGCCACTTTAGATAGCTGAGAGTGTGTAACATTTTAAAAAGCACAGTAGCAGATTGTGCAATAAACACCTTGCACACTGTCAGAGGGGAGAAGGTGAGGCCCACACACAGACACACAGATACACAAAGCCACACATCAGGGTGTTTGTTTGCTCAGATAATTGGCTCTGACAGAGTGGAGAGCAGTCTATTTGTGTGAGGTGTGATTTGGTGGGACACATTCCTTCCTTTCACCCCCTCCAAAGTCTCCCCGGTCCCCCTGCCATGTAACTTAACCCTTCTTTCTTTGCTTTTTGTTATCCTTATATCCAGTTCTCTCTCCTTCCCATTCTCCCTCTCTCTATCTCCATCGTAAACGTCCGTGCACACTCACACTTAAATGTCAACAAACTCTTTGTTTTTTCATGCACATTCTTTCTCTTTATTTGTTTGCATATTTCTGCTCACACACAACCAAACGTACACACTCACCGCTTTAGCTAAAGCCACGTTTAAACCAACTTTAGCCCGCGTGGAAAAAAAACAGCTCACTTATTTATCTGAGTGAGGCCCGGCAGTCCGGCAACGCAGCATCAACACACCAACAACCAAAATAGATAACATGAACACTGTATTTCTGCTGCTCACCTTGCAATCGTTGGGACCAAAGATAAAGTGATTGCCTCTGTGATAATGTTGTAAAATCCTGTCGGTTCAACACTGTGCAGGGTTTAGGTGTTTGATAAGTCTTTAAACACATCAATCCGTTCCTCCTGGATCGTATTTCATTGATAAATGTTCTGATATATCCAACAACAACTAGGTGTGTAAACTCAACCTTGTTTTATAGGAATAGTTTTCCATTTTGCAAAATATGCTTTTTCACTTTCTTTCCAAGAGTGAGATGCGAAAATCAATACCACACATCAAATCTGTGAGCCAGAGCCAGGAGGCGGTTAGCCTTAGCTTAGCAAATGATGCCGGCCTGGCTCCGTCCAAAGTCCAAAAATCTGCCTCCCAGCACCTTTTGAATAACAAGTTGAAATAACGGTTTGTGGTTTTATGGAAAGTTATGTGCAGCGTTATGGTGTCAATAAGACTCTGGGAAGTCACTACTCCCACCAAGAAATAGCTGCAACTGCTTATAAAACTACAAATTGTCTTTTTTTGAACACTTTACAACGGCACAGAAGCTAATCAATGTACTGCTGTGTGGACGCCACGTAAGTCCGTACCAGAAAGTCCCACATATCACAAACTGATAGATGCAGCGGTAGACCAGCAACTCCTGTGTTCAACAAGGTAAAATTACTGTTTTTGTGAATGTAGTCTGGTGGCTTTGAAGACAGCGAAATAACAGCTTTAGTTTGTGTTAGTTAGTTAGTTAGTTGGTTGGTTGGTTGGTTGGTTAGTTAGTTAGTTAGTTAGTTAGTTAGTTAGTTAGTTAGTTAGCGTTCACATAATTCATTATCACATTATAGCCGAGAAATAGGCATTAACGTAACATAATATTGATTCATATTTGATCAGCTCTGCCTAGTTTGAGCGTTTGGTCGGAGTTCGCGAGTGATTGACAGCCGGCTCTGATGGACAGCAGATCTCAGGTCAGCTCTTACTGCTTGTTTTCCTCCGGTCTGTGAAATCTTGCAGATGCCGTTAGGAGCACCGGAGGACACAGAGGTGCATGATTTTTTTTCAGGTTACCTATTTCATGTACTACTGTCACGATAAGCCGTTTTCTAAAAATAACTTTTTTTAATCATATTTGCTCCGATCTCGCCTACTTCAGCTTTACGAAGTGTTGTCACGTATATTTTTTAACGTTGGAGTCAGCCAGGCTAGATGTTCCCCCCACAGCTTCCAGTCTTTCTGCTTAGCTAGACAAACTACCTGTTGTCTCTAGCTCCGTGCTTAAAGCACCGACATTGAAAGTTGTATCAATCTTCTCATCTAACTCTCAACTCTCAACTCTCATGTAATCCTAATTCTAATGTTAACCCTAAACCAAACTACTCCTGTCAAAGCCACATCTTTAGCAAAAATCTTCTCAATCTGAGAATCCCAGTTGGAATCACGAGTCTCTCTCTCTCTCCCTCCGTCTGTCTGTGACTCACTGTCTGATCAAAGGCGGTCAGCCGGAGGGTCAGCAGTATTTTTACACTGTGAAGTGTGGCGTTGAAGTGGCCCCCGAGACCCAGAACAAGCCTGCCCTTTCGCCCGATCTGGCTCTCACCTTCTCGCCTCTTTCCCCTCTCTCTATCACCGCTCTCTCAGATCGCCTTCTCGCTCTGTTTTTCTTTCTTCCTACCTCTTAGCGTTGCCCTCTCTCTTACCTTTTACTTTTTTTTATTGTTTTAACTCCATCTCTTTGTTCTCAATTTCTCTGCCGTCACTCCACTTTTATTCGTCTGTCAGTCTGTGTGTGCTAACCTTAATTTGAACTTTTCTCCTTCCATCTGTTTTCTCCTGAACTTCTGTTTGATTTGGTTCAGCTTAGACATTATAAATCAGTTCATTTCAGTTGCACTTTGCAGTGTTTTGTTCTTTCTCCATGTCTCCTCGAGTTCAGCTGCACTTTGCTTTGGCTCTTTCCTCCGCGTCTCAATTAACTTCAGTCGAAGCCAGCGAATTTACGTAATCATCAAAGTAGGACATCGCCAAAACATGAAACTATTAATCATTATCTTGTATTTATCCTCCGCTCTCTGTTAGATCTATTGACTAACTGGTCACAGTTCAGCTGTAGTCCAGTAGCTTTTCTTAGACTCAGGGGATGAGGGGGGGATGTTTGTCCTGTCATCCTGTCCAGCTTCCTGCCGGTCAGCAGAGAACTATATTCCTCTGAGTAATGTAGCCGTAGTAAAATCTGTAAATTCAGCGCGCAAACCCGTCACATAACTCTCCCCCTTGTTTGTTTACCCGGAGCTAGAATAATAGCTGTGTCCAAAAGAAAGAGGCTCAACTGCAGTAGTTTCAGGGTGATTTATCGCCCCGGTTGATGGCTATCTGCTGTGGCTCGAACATGAGGGCTGTAAAAATCAAGCGCTCCTGTGAATGATTTCCTCTCCTCCCTCCCTACTGGGTAGTTTCTTTTTCCTCTTTGATGTCTCTCGCTGATTGTTGTGTGTTTTTTATAAAGAGGGATATTTGTGCATGAATAGATGCGTGAGTTTCAGAGGAACATGTAATCGCTGAACGGCTGGATGGGGTTAAGTCATGTACTGTAATTGCGTGGAGGGATGTGGGTGTTTGAATAGGTGCGTGGGGGTTAACTGGCCATTTTATGTTTTGTAAGAAAGGATTTGCTCGAATGAATGGATGTTTGGTGTGATGCTAAGTCACTGTCTGGCTTTTTACGACACAGATGTGCATTCATGACCGGATATTTACAGCGATGTTACATTAGAGCTGTCTAACGGGTTTTTACGGGGGGGATCTTACGGATGCGTGATTTGAGGCCAAATATGTGGCTTTTTTTTTTTTTAAGAGCAGCAGAGGTGTACAGTACAACCCCGGGGCCAGAGGTGCTGGATCAGTGGGAAATAAGGATGTTTGTGTGTGTAGGTTCCCGGTCATGTGAGTAAGTCTTTTGTGTGTCGGGGAGAAGAGGAAGTGATTCAAACATTTTTCTTAAACAAACAATTAGGTTTATTACAGCAAATTAGGGCTGTATATACCAAGAGGCACGCTGCCATATGTTGTTACAGCACAACATGGGATTCTTGGCACGGCCTGTGGCGATGACCTCAACCCGTCTGACGCTCCGTACACTGCAAAAAAATGTCCATTTTAACACGATACCAAGCCTCGTATTCAGTCCTAGAAATTCTCTGCAGACTGAGATGATTCAATTAGTTCCTAAATCAATTTTTCTTGTTTATAAAGGTTGTTGAATCACGTGTCAGCGTGTTGTAACAAGGACGTCTTTTCACACCAGACATGAATGTGTGTAGGAGACACAGATTATTACTAACTTCAAAGAAATTGATTTCACGGTGTGCAGTCGAAGGTTACGCACCAGCGCAGACTATTTGTGGAGTGGAAAATGTATTTGTTATCGCATTAGTCGCTGCAGATGTCTGCATGCATAAACAACGGTTCAACCAATGCGACGTCAGATTGAGCAACAAGGAAACAACGAGGCTCAGTTCAGACAAACATGCGTACAATATCTGTGTGATTATAGGGGGTTTCTAGCGGCTCCAACAGAGAACCGCACAGTGCTCCATCCTGACATCTGGAGGAAATGTATCTATCATTACCAAACAGTAGCATTTTTCTTCTGTGTGGAGCCCCCATTTCTCTAATATTCATTAAGAAACAACATTGGTTCTCCCATATACCTTTTGTTATCCCCAACAAATTGAAGGAATTACGTTACAAAAGTGCACATAACATTTATCCCACCGACAAATTTGTCCCAATATTTGTGTTTCTCAATAATAAATGTGAATTCTGTAAGAAAAAAGAAGAAACAACTAAACATCTGCTTTAATGTCAGTACACATCAGGATTTGGGAGAAAATTGAGGACTATTTTGACACTCAAAACAATCATTCAATTAAGCTGGAAGCCAAGGATGTAATATCATACTATGAAAACAAAAACCATAAAAATTCAACAGACTGTCAATTTATCAATTTTATTGGGGAAATTTCACACCCATATTTTGAATATCTTGAATTTAGAAAGTATTATTAGTTCAAATTATAAACACTAAAAAATGTGTTCATGTACTTATTTTGCATGTGGACTTCTTTGGAGAAATGTGATTTATTCCCTGCCTTTATTTGTTAAGTTATTTATATAATTTATATTACGGTCTTTCTCTTTTTTATTTTATTATCTTAGAATTACTGTATGTCCTGATACAATAGCGAATGTACCAGACTAATAAGAATGGAACCATGCCTGTTTTGGTCTCCCTATATCAATATGATGCCTATTAATGTTCTCTGTTTTGTCATATTGTCACACTTACAATAAAGAAATGTGGGGAAAAAAGGCAGCAGCCTAATCTACTAAAGAGGTAGAAGAATGGCGGTGGATAGTAGATTAAGCTTTAAGAACAAAATACAAAGAAAAATGTATTATAATCTTGAAAGCAACGTCATCTTCAGAATGCTACTAATGCATTGATTTATCTAATCGCAAAAAAAGTTGCTTTTTCTGGAGATAAAGAGCCGATAAAAATGTATCTCATGTGGCTTAAGTCATTTCTGCTCCCTCCCTTTGTGCCTCTTCAGATAACATAACGCAGCTTTGATCGCTTTACGTCTCATAAAAGTCTCATATAAGACTCTCTGATGAATTCCACCATCTTACCCAACCTGCTCTGTTTCCACCGGTTTGAAGAACACAACACAACTGCTTGTAAATATAAAACTGAACTGTAAACTGCATCTCTACTCATAACTTCTTCTGTTCTCTCGTTTTCTTTCTTCCCATCTGCGGCTGACTGAGCGTGAGAAAGAGAGTTTCTTTGAGTTGTATACTTTACCATAACCATATTCTACAGGCAGCCAATAGCAGCACAACTTGTTTTCCAATATGACATCTCGTTCTGATCACAGTTTCAATCCTCCCTCTCTCCACTCGCAGTGCGTCCACGTTTCACCCAGCCGTCAAAGATGAGGAAGCGCGTCATCGCTCGCCCGGTGGGCAGCTCAGTGCGTCTGAAGTGCACGGCGAGCGGTAACCCTCGCCCTGACATCGTGTGGCTGAAGGACAGTCGGCCGCTGGTGGACGAGGACGGCGGAGCAGAAGGAGGAGAAGGAAAGAAGAAGAAGTGGACCCTGAGTCTGAAGAACCTGATGCCAAGGCACAGCGGGAAGTACACCTGCCACGTGTCCAACAGAGCAGGAGTCATCAACGCCACTTACAAAGTGGAAGTCATACGTGAGTCACCGTGCAACCTCAGAGATGTAGATCAGTTGTCAAAGGTTTTGTCTTAAAGGTCTCATATTATAAAAAAGTGAGATTTTCATGTTTTTTTATTTTAAAAAGCAGGTTTAAATCCTATATAAATACTGTGAAAGTATCGAAACACTCAATCCACAGGGAAATTCACACAGCCCGTATTCAGAAACTCTGCTTTTGAAACAAGCCGTCAGGATTTCTGCCCATTTGTGATGTCATGAATATACAATATTTAGATCCTTGACACAATTTTAAACGTAAAACATTCTAAATGTCAAATCCCAGTTTATTCCTGGTTGCAGTGTATGTGAATGTCATCAGCTGACAAGAAGTACACATGGAAGCAACAAGCAACAAGCAACAAGCTGTTGTTAATGCAATTCTGTTGCAATTCCGTCAAAATGCGCTAAAACGGAGCGTTTCAGACAGACGGGTAAATACAGGCATATTCAGGTCGACAGTGTGAGGAAAATAACAGGGTTTTTTTTATATTAAAGCATGTAAACATGTTCTAGTAGAAACACAAAATACAAGTATGAACCTGAAAATGAGCATGATATGGGACCTTTAAAGCTTAATGTTAGGAAGAATCAGTTGAAGTGTCCAACGGAGCAGGAGAGATCAAGGCCGCTTCCAAAGTCTGTCCCGTACTTTCAAAATGTACCACCGTCCTCTCCATAAAACAGCAGAGAATTTCCACACAGGGATCAAACAAGTGCTAATGTTATTATATATATTATACAGGTTGGAAAATTACTATTTACAATTCCTTTGCTTACTGTAATTGTGTGGTGGTCTGTACTTTTTAAGATTACATTATAAAATCAATTACTTTGAGCAGATTTTTGATAAATCACTGAACTGTAAAGTTTACAGTCATATAAAAAGCAGGAAAAGCAGCAAATCCTTGAATTGAAGCTGCTGGAAAAAGCTAATATTTGGCATTTTGGCCTGATAACGTCATAAATGTTGACTGTAAAGATTTTTAATATATGTAAAAATATGGCTGCATGTGGTGATTTCATGTCGTGACACATCAGAAAGCACATTTCTGGAGTTGCGGTGCAGGTACATGATATACCAGCAGGAATGTGTCTCACCCAAACAATAACATACATTATGCTGTACACAATGTGTGTGTGTTATTGTCTGACTGAGAGGCCTGTCTGACTTTAAATACTAGGGGTTTCCATTCTGACTCACAATGCAGTGATTATGTAGGATGTCTAAGAGAGATTTCCTTCTTGTTTTAAGACAGAAAGAGGTGAAAATAGTCCGTCATCAACCGAAATGTTGATGTTTTTAATGCTATAAATTCACTTAATGCAAATTCTTTATGTGTTGTGGTTGGTTGTTAAAGTAGAGCCACATGCACCCGTGCGCTGGCTAATGAGTTGCACCAAGTATAGAAGTATTAAAATAGCTTTTAAAAGCCTCCTCTCACTTCAGTGGCTTTTATTGATCGCCACCAGGCCCGTCAGCAAACACGAGGAATATTCAGCGTGGAGGAGACGGAGCCAGCTGCAGCTTCAGTCTCGTTTCTCTGTTGAGAGCAGAATGTGTGCTGCGATGATTTGTGAGTGTTTTCTGACGTATTGGGTTGTGTTGGACGGCCGCAAAAGCTGTTTTGACGCTGTGTGATTTAATGTGAAGCTGTTTGGTGGAGCTGAACTGTACGTTACTGAATGTGATAGCTCTGTTGAGAGAGCCTCCAACCAGCTCCTCTCACTTTACGCACCACATCTGTTGTACATTAAAGTACAGCTGTAGTCTTTCCTGAAAGACACACACACACACACACACACATGAACGGAGAGGAAGTAAATCAAACCGCTGCTCGCTTATGTCAAATGTGACATTTTCTCTATCAGGAGAGATTCACTCGGCTGTCAGTCATTCACAGCTGTTAGAAAGAAAAAAACAGAAAAACAGTAAATCTCTCTCAAAACAATTCGTAAGTAGAGATATTTGAGTATAGTACACACGCAACACGTATGTTCCTTTAAATGCATGTCAACCCCGCACTATTCAGCATCCCTTCTGAGCATTACCTTCAGTATCTTTTAGTATTCTTCTCTTTCCATATGTTAGTTGAATGAGTTCTGGCAGTGTTGTTTGCATGTGTATTTCCTTTGCATTTGATTTGCTGGCTTACCAGATGTCTTTAGAACGTGCTGTGACTGCATTAAGACTTTTACACATTTAAATAATTAAACTTACAGCACCATGAGCTCTTAGGAAAAACACTACACGTGCATTAGAAACAAAGAAAAGGAAGCTAGCACTGCAATGTGTTGTTAGAGTTTTAAACTTATTTCTAAAGTAAAAACATACACCCGCAACTTTATTTCTCTGGGGTTACGTTCTCGTGAGATCGTATTAACAGATACTAAAGAAGAGACTATTGAATGTCTGTGGCAGGTGTGTTTATTCTGCTGTATAAACTGAGAAAGAAAAGGCAGGAGCTGAAGATAAGTGGTCTGTTTGTGTCTCTTCAGCAGAGGGCGGATGTGGTGCTGAATACAATAGATACTGTTCAGATAACGCTTTCAAACCATTTTATATTCCCTCAGGGTTGTTGAGTTTCATTCAATTCAAACAAATAGAATAAAAAGCAGTACATACTCTTTCCTCACTGTGCTTTTAGCCTGATTTTAATTCAGATTACAGCTGGATTTGACAAGTTTACAAAATACAAATCAAACTAAAGTCAATTAAATAATATTTTCTATTCACACTTTGTCAACTGAAATAGAATTTGATTTTAAATATATCTCTTTCTATGTACGTGTTTGTCTCTTTCTTCAGAGCGTACCAACTCTAAACCCATCCTGACCGGCACTCACCCCGTCAACACCACCGTGGACTACGGAGGAACCACGTCTTTCCAGTGTAAAGTCCGCAGTGACGTCAAGCCGGTTATTCAGTGGCTGAAAAGAGTCGAACCTGGAGACGAGAACAAATTCAACTCCACCATAGAGGTACAAACCCACACACTGTCTGCTACATGTAAACACTATTCTTTGACTGAACAGGTCAATAAAGTTGTACTCTGTATGATTTGACTCCAAGGTTGGAGACCACCGCTTCGTGGTGCTGCCTACAGGGGAGGTCTGGTCGCGTCCTGATGGATCCTACCTCAACAAGCTGCTGATAACCAGAGCCAAGGAGGAGGACGCCGGCATGTACATCTGCCTCGGAGCCAACACTATGGGCTACAGCTTCAGGAGCGCCTACCTGACGGTGCTTCCAGGTCAGAGAAACTAACATGCACACATAGAGAGTGTATGTGATCATGCATACTTATCTCTCTGGTTTAATATACTAGAGCAGGGGTCTGCAACCTGCAGCTCCGGAGCCACATGTGGCTCTTCAGCTCGTCTCCAGTGGCTCCCTGTGGATTTTTAAAAATGGAAATGAATAACTGTTTTTTGTTTACATTTTCATTTTTATTTATCATTGTTGTAGGTCTAATGTACGACGGTACGGCGTAGTATTAGGGCCACTTTGAGGAAAAATAAATAAATCTGAGATTTCAAGAATAAAGTCATAATATTACGAGAATAAAGTCACAGGTTTACGAGAAAAAAAGTTGTAATATTATGAGTATAAAGTTATAATATTATAAAGTAATAATTTTACGTGTTATTTTCTTTTTTTGTCGTAAAGTTATGACTTTATTCTCGTAATATTACAACTTTTTTTCTCGTAAAGTTATGATTTTATCGTCGTAATGTTATGACTTTATTCTGGAAATCTCAGATTATTTTTCCCTCAATATGGCCTTAATACTCCGTAGTACATTTGCTCTTTGGCCCTCACTGCATTAGACTTATATACTATATATACTATAGACTATAAACTGTGTTACCTTCATCACAATGTTCAAATATTTTGTGGCTCCAGACAGATTTTTTTTGCCGTAAATGTCTCTTTTGATAGTAAAGGTTGCTGACCCCTGTACTAGAGAGTTGATTTCTCTTCTCTCTTTGCAGATCTGAAGCCCCAAAACAACGCCGTCCCCACAGCGACGTCCCCGAGCCTCCCCTGGCCCGTCATCATCGGAATACCAGCAGGCGTCGCCTTCATCTTAGGCACCGCCCTCCTCTGGTTCTGCCAATCAAAACGCACCTGCTCCTCTTCTTCTTCTTCTTCTTCTTCATCCTCCTCCGCTCTTCCCGCTGCCCAGCGTCTACCTGCGGCCAGTCGTGACCGAGCCTGCCCGGCGCCGCCTCCTCAGCCGGCCAACGGGGATAAAGACTGTCTCTCGTACGAGGACTACGTCGCCCATCAGCAGCTGCTCCTCGCTCAGGGAGGCGCCGGATTGGCTCCCAAGGTCTACCCCAAGATCTACACGGATATTCACACGCACACGCATTCGCACGTGGACGGGAAAGTGCACCAGCACCAGCACATCCACTACCAGTGTTAGCACGCTGCGGTGTTTTCACATTTATGAACATGTCGCTGTGCATGCAGACTCATTAACTACAGTTTAAAACTAGCTGCTGAAAAAAACAGAGAAAGAAGAACCACACGCAAGAGACCGTATCCAGAAACATGGGGTCAACTCTCTTCCTCATTGTGCTGCAGCCACGTTATAGTGTAAACAGACTGATTCAAACTATGAAGAATGTAAAGAAAGAAGACAAAGATCTTTATTTTTAAGCAATCTGGAAACCGATCCAGTGAAATCTATGAGAGAAAACTCCCCAAACATTTTATTCAAAGCTTTTTTTATATAAAATCTTTCCTGTAGATTTTTAAATCTTGCTTTTTTTTTGCTTAATTGCTTCTTTTTGGACACAACCACAACCTCCTCAGTAACGGTAGAAATAGCTCGCCTACGCTACAAGGCTCCAACTATAGCTACTCGTGTATATAGTGGATTATATGGCATTTAGCATGCTGCTTCATCCTGGGTAAATCTATAAAGAACAATTAGCATGTATGTAATGTAATAGCTTAATTTCAGAGTGTATCTCAGGCGTCAGCCCAACTGAGCCATAAAAATAACAACTCCCACTGTATCCACACACAGCCTCGGCAAGGATGAGGGCTGCTGCGTTTTTGCTTCAGCCGTTCTGATAAATGTCCAGCTGCTATCTGATGCTGTGTGAAAAAGAGCTGATGTCAAACAGCATGAATCTCTCTCAGTAAGATTAATTTGAGCAGCAGCTACAATGCGATTTTCTTCTACAAGCAAAGGAAAACCTCCGGACAACAGTTTCAGGAGCAATCATTAGATCGGTCCCAACTCCGATACTGACAGTTTGTGCCCCTTAACTTCCTGGAGAAAGGTGGCATTTCCTGCTTCACGTTGTCGCCTTTTCAGCTTTGTTTGATGCTCGCTGACTACAGAAGAGAGGGATGAAGGATATCAGTTCTCCTCATGTCATACGTTAAGCCAACAGCGCAAAGGGATCATCAACAATGCCTCGGTGTAAAACGGTGCCTTCGAAGAATTGTTTCCAGATTTCGTGGATCACCGTCGGATCATTGGATAATGTCGCAGATTCTTCTTAATCTGTCATGAGATTTAGAGGGCTTAAAAGAGAGGAACTTCATCTTAAACTCTTTAACTTAAAGTCCTCGACTCTTCTTCTTCTTCTTAAAGCGCCGCACAATATGACCTCAAGTATGATGGAGCTGGGTTTGCATGTGCTCTTGTTCTCCACACACGGTTTGTTACGAAGCAGCAGGCGGACTCGTCTGTTGTCTTTTGGTTTTATCTAAAGAGGAAATTGTTTGGATAAAGTGCTGCCTTCTCACCCGCAGAGCCTTCTTTCACCCCGATCAAGACATTTTAGACACTCTAAAGGTAAAATGATGGGATGCAGCTTTAGACTGAGTCAGTATCACAAACATTTAGAGCCATATATTCTGCAGAGAGTTATGTTGATTACTACAGCAGAACTCGTTGACTAAACTATTAGTGCTGTACAATGAATTAGAATAATGTCTTGATTCATTCAAAGATATGTTTTGATTCTGTATGTTTTGATTCACACATCTGCAGATTTACCACTAATTATACTGACCACGTTAAGTCTAAAGGGGACGTATCATGAAAAACTCTCTTTTTCAGTGCTTCTGGACATACATTTGGGTATCTGGAGTGCCAACGAACCTACTAGGGATGTCACGAGAACCAATACTTTTGTACAAAGTCGATGCAAAAATTCTACTACATACAGTACTACTACTACAGTAGCACAGGTACCGTAAAGTATACAGTCAACCCTGGGCCGACAGAAAATTTCCCTAATAATGCTTCATTGTGATCAACAAATCTGTGTTGAAATCAGCAGGAGAGCTAGTTAACGTAGCTGTGCATTCAAGATTTTTCAGTAAAAATAAGGTAATTGAGCGAAGGTAAATTATAACTATCATTATGTGTTGAAATGTAATCTTGTAAAATTTAGTTTTTGGTGAGAAACTTCAGGTGGATCATCATGGATCAAATTCACAAAAAACAGTAAGCAATAAAGGAGTGTATGTTGAAGTACATGAGATTTATTGCTTTGTTTGTTTTTACCATGGTATCGAATTGGGTATTGAGAATTGTGGTGTTTGTATCAGCTATTAAATTTCTGGTATCGTGACATCTCTGCAACCCACAAACTGTGGAATAAGACGACCCAGTCAGTTTTTTGGGGACTGCCAAGATCAGAAAACACGTGACTCAACAAGCCAATCAGATTCGGATCCCCTTCCTGTGTCACACGCAGATTCATTAAAATACACCGCCCACAGCTTGAGAACTACCTTTGCAAAGGTGCACCATATTTTTCTCGTAAGCCAATCAGAGCAGACTGGGCTTTTTTAGGAGGGCGCTAAAACGGAGCGTTTCAGACAGAGGATGAATACAGGTATATTCAGACAGACAGTATGAAGAAAATAATGTGTTTTTTAACATTAAAGCACGTAAACATATTCTAGTCGAAACCCAAAATACAAGTATGAACCTGAAAATGAGCATGATATGTCCCCTTTAAGTATTGAGTGATGGATTTTAAGCATTTTTTTGCTATTAGATAACAGTTCAGTCTCATGTTAATTTTATTTTAAAGCCCCCACACAACCAGGTGTTTTCTCTCATTTTGGCTGATTAAAATCGATGTGCATTTGATTAATATTTCTCTCATTCTCGTGTAGTTTTGTTGCACCTTTTATCATTCTTATTAATGCGTTGAGTTTTACTTTGCTCCTCCTGGCTTCATCCTGAGGTCTAATCAGCCAGATTAACTGAAAACACCTGTGTGGGAGTTCAGGGCCTTTAATTTGTAGACGGGGAGGTCACCAGCAGCTGCTATGAGTAAAGCTAATTAGGAGACTATATAAATGATCCTAGAATACGCTGCTTTCAAAGCTGCTTTTCGAGACATACTGATTCTCACGTCCTCTTGTTACTTGGTTTGTTCACGTATTTGAATGACTGTTAGTTGTTCTGTTACTCTCATTATATCACTGCATTTTCTCTTACTTACTCAAACCTCATTAGAAACCTCCACCAACAAACCTTCTCAGTACACCGCCAGTTACAACAGACTTTCTCTCTCTCAGGTCTCCATCTTCTTGTTCCTGTGTGTGCTCATGAATCTGACCACTATATATAAAAACTGTGCATGAGATCAGCTGTTTTACATTAAACAGCGCTCTCTGAGAGGCACACTCACGCCATGTGTACGGTTGAAACGGAGGGGTGACTCTGTCCAGAGATGTTTTAAACATAAAAACAATAAGAAATGGGAAATATTTTAAAGAAACTGTAGGTTTGTCGTGTAGTTGATTGCACAAGTGAGTGTTTCTGTCTGCAGACCTTTTTCAGGACGAAATACGACAGTGAGAACTTTACAAGGGTGCGTTTAAAAAAAAAAAAACATGTGACAGGAAGTGATTTATTGGAATCACCTGGTAACTTTAGTTGCACATGTGGTCGTTCTTTAGTGTGTATTGTTGTTGCACATAAATATTTAAACTCAAGCAGTACAAATGTGGATACTTCATATACAGTATGCCCATTTTTATAATACAGAGAGATAGATGTCTGTGCCAAGTTTAGTCTAAATCGGGCTTGCAACAAAACGTTCAAACCTTTAATTATAGCGTGATTGGGATCATATTTGTTGAGCAGCATTTGCACAAAACTTCCCCACACACAAACATTTCTGAAGAAAAAATACATAAATCAGCACAAAAACAATCGAGGCTTGAACCCCTAATTAAGTTGAAGTACACCAGAACAGTAAAGAATAAGCATATATCAAAATGATTTTCTGTAACTGAAGAAAGGTCTTGAAATATTGCCTTAGTAACTCTCCCTCTGACATGTTCTTCTTGTCCTCCCATTTTTCTGTTTTGAAACATCTGTTGACAGAGTCGCCCTGAACAGCTGGAGTGTGTTCTTTCATTTTAAAGTTTCCCCCCTCATGTTGGAGGATGGAAACGTTTCCAAACAGTAACATTTTCCTCAATCAGTGTTTTTCTGTGAAAACTGTTCCGTTACCTTATTTCACTCATTTCACATGTTTAAACTCATTTAAGTTGTATTGTGTCAAAGCTAAAGGACTGCCAGCAGACCGACTGTGTATTACCACTAGCATGTAGATGGAATGACATTATAGTGTTGAAGTTATAGTGTTAGATGATTTAGAGAGGATGCTTTGGACCATTCGGTAGCTCTAGCAACACATCGGCCAACTAAACATTATAAATTGTCTCAAGATTCAAAAAGAAAGTGTGTTTCTAATTTATTTTTTCATATAATTGGGCATTATACTGCATGAGTGGATTTTGTGTTTTATTAGTAATAAGCTATGTAGCAAATACCATGTTCATGTCATTGTAAGATACTGTATTTATACGTGCCGACGGAATATACGAAATTTTATCGATAATCTTTGTATCGACAATCTTGTACAGTCTATTGTCAGTTAGGTTACATTTTTTGTTTTCTCCCATTGTAATCATTTTATTGGTGCCATTAAAAAAAGGTAAATCTATTTATTATTGTCTTATTTTGACAGTATCTGTAAGACGAGATATTTATCTTTCTTTCTCTCTGTGTCCCGTCACAGAAAGAGATTCCTGTCCAGCACAACAGCTCAGTCAGTACCATGGGACCGTCTTTAAGTGAACGTCCTCTAAATAGTTGCAGCCCTTCGATTGTGCGAGCTGCAGCCGGCGTTTCATCTGTCAACGTGTCCGTCTGGAGCGATGACAGATGGACATGCGGTGCGTGCAGACGGAGGGTGTGAAGCATCTCTCTCTCTCCCTCTCTGACTCATTTAGGGGAGGATGATGACGAAAGACATCACTGTTGAAAGGACAGGGCACTGCAGAGGGGTGGAGGTGGCAACAGGGCGGGACATGGAAACACAATAAGATGATAATAAACAGTTTCAAACTGTATTCTGCATGTTCTTCAGCTTTTTAGCAATGTGTTTTTGGCCACTTGGGGCAGCAGAACAAGCTTTAAACACAACGTTAACATTATTTTGTTAAAACCAGTGGGCCACTCCAAGTCTGAAAAGTGAAGTCAATGCAGAAGTGCCTTCAACTTGCATTCAACAGCCAGCAGGGGGCGACTCCTCTGGTTGCAAAAAGAAGTCTGATTGTATAGAAGTCTATGAGAAAATGACCCTACTTCTGTCTTGATTTATTACCTCAGTAAACATTGTAAACATGAGTTTATGGTCTCAATCACTAGTTTCAAGTCTTCTTCAATACAGCATGATGTTCATTTAGTAAATTATGGTCCCATTTAGAGTCAAATAGACCGTAAAGCAGGGGATGCTTTAGGGCGTGGCTACGTTGTGATTGACAGGTCGCTACCACGGCGTTGTCCGGTCTGGGAGTTGTCTTGTGATTTTAGTTTATGAAAGTTAATTATAACCTTTTTGGTCACCTAAAAATGTCTTATTCAGTGTTCGGTTGTACTTAGCTCCACCCTCTGGTGTCACTTCTGGTTGCAAAAACCAACATGTCAGACAGCCAAAATGCTGAACTCAAGGCTTCAAAACGGCAGTCCACAAACCAATGATTGATGTCACAGTGACTACTTCCTCTTCTTATATACAATCTATGGTTAAAAAGTTGATACTGCTAATTCGTTAGCAAACAGTTGCCTGTTTACAACCCCTGCAGGTGGTGAAATTTGGAGTTGTGTTTCTGTGCGAATATACCCTCTCCTTTTGAGCTCGATTTCCACCAACTCCAGAGCGAAATATCTGACTCTTTAGCTGCTAAATGTTCCACTGTGTTCATCAGCTATTGCTAACTGCTGAGCAGTATAGCGTTCAGTGGGTTTATCAGAGTTTTTTTCGTTGCAAACAGCTGTCTGCTCCATATTGAAACAGGGTTAAACCAAAACAGTAAAGTGGCAGGAAGTAAAAAGATGAAACAAGGTGCAGAAAAATGCTGTATCGCTGACTTTCAGTTCAGTTATTGCAAAATATCAGTAAATGATGGGTAGCTGACAAGCATTCATTTATCATGACAATGCTATTATTACTTTGCTAGATCCCATAGTTTCATTTGAACAGTCTATTAAAAAAGAGTTATACAGGAAATGACAGCAAAATTGAGCTTCCCCAAAAATGTCTTTGCCTTGTTTCCACACATTTCGTATAAACTGACATCATATTAAATGAACATGGCCAATATACATAGTTTCCCCTCATGGATTGGATGTTTTGACCAAAATAGGATCATTAATACGTGTCTACTGTTTCACAACTTTCTGGATTGCGAGGTTGAAGATTGAAAAGAGGTTTAAGGAAAAGAAACACTGAAGAAATACAGAGAAATAGATCCCTCTCAGGAATCTGCGGTTTTTGAAATTGCTGCAAAGTCAACAGTTACTCATGACTACATGACCGAACCAGACATTTACTAAACATCTGGTGAGCTTCACTGGTGATAAGCAAAATAGCAGAGGTTAGTGTATTTAAGATTTAAAGCTCTGACAGACATATTACAGTCAAGTGGGAGATAAAAGCAGGAAGAAGACCCGCCTGATAAAAGATACAGTACAAGGAAAATATGTGTTTTCATCCTTGACATTCACCTCTCATCCTTTCTTATCTCAAGGGATTATAGCCGGCTTTTCCTGCTTTTTTTCTGTTCCTCCTGTGAGTTTGATTGACTTGAAGAGTTTTGGGGGGGGCGGGAACATGGGGAGGACAGACAGGAGGAAAAGATGAAGACGAGCAGGGAGGAGGAGGAGGAGGAGGAAGAGGAGGAGGATGACACAGAGCGGAGCTGCTGACAGATGTGTTGAGAAAACGGAGGAGGAGATCAGTGAGGAGAGTGGAAGTGTCGAATGAGACGGGAAGAACAGGAAAGGAGGAGAAAACGTCACCGATAGAGTCTTCATCTGTCATCTGGGTCCTTGAATGAGATTCATTGTTTATTAATGTTAAAATTAACTTTCTTTTTTGCTTTCTAGGCATTAATAACAATCTTAAAAATAATCTAACAGTGAAATAACTTTCAGTTTCGTAGTGAAAAAAGAATCATTTAGTGATTTTGTAACTCCAGTGTATCTCTATATAACCTTTGTTTAACCCGGGGAGAGTCACATTGAGATTATGAGCTTGTCCTGTAGAGGTCAGACCAACAAGTCAACATACAGTAAAAGTGTCACAGCAATAAACACATGAAGAATCAGGCCATGGGTCCTCCTGTTACACAAAAGAGCAAGATTATGCTGTTAAAATACACATGAAGTCTCAAGTGGCCGTCCAAAGAAATGAGAAACAATAACAAAAAACATTGTTGACCAATCTGCAACGTGACCTGAGTGTTTCTACCACAAGACGAGCTGCAGCTTTTCACAACTGTAAATGTTCTTTCCTATCTAAGAGAGAGAGAGAAAGAGATCTTTTTTGCATGGACAGTTGAATCGATTTAATGAAATCTGTTGAAACGTTTCATGATCATGAAACCTGGTTACTTTGGCTTGTTATATCCAAAGCTCTGAGTGTACGATCCTTAATTATAAAGTAGAGTAAATGGAGGTTTGATAGTACTTTGGAGAAATCCTGTTGGCATTTGTCGAGAGGGAATCAGGGCGATGCTAACTTTCTGGTTGGCCTACAAAAATACGTCATTCCCAGGAGCACTCTTTTCCACCACACCTTAACGCTACGCTGGTTACAGAAAATAAACCGAACAGCGGGCTGGTGGCAGCGCTGGGTCTAACGGTCCATCCGTCTCACTCCTCGCCGCTCCGGAGCTGCGTCCGTTCTCTTCTTGGCGAGTTGTGACCTCACTTTGCAGCCCCACTGACATGTGTTTCTTTTGTACGAGTCAAATGACCATGAAAAACAGTTTAATGACTCCTATTCTATTTCTCTGGTTTTCTCTGTGGTTGTTGGAGTGAATCAGTGAGGATACTTTAACCAGGATTTATTTTTGAGTCAGTAAGTCATCACAATTATGGCTGAAGGTTTCTCTATAGCAGCTCCGCTTCCTCCGACCAATAAGACGGCTGCATTTTGACTAAATCTTTGTCCATCGCTGCCAGAGCAAATGTTTAGTCCTTCAGACCTTGAGGTCTTGCAGGGCCTTTTGCTCGCTCGCTCGCTCTCTGAGGGTCCTGGTGAGCGGTTGGCTGGTTTAAAAGGGTGTGAACCCGTGGAGGAGATTCCTGGGCGCTTGAGTCAACAGCAGCTGTGGTTGGTGATGAAGAGAAGCTGTCCAAAGAGCTTTTTTACCGGCAACTGGCTTTTCACTGTGAAAGGACGGCTCAGGTGAATGGAGTCAGTGACCATGACGGGTTCACACGCACAGACACACAC
>CAKAOH010039992.1:0-10551 GCA_916701665.1 Sebastiscus tertius
ATGGTAAACATGTAATCACTCCCTGGATCTCAGTCCATCACACTGATGAAGCAATATCTTCATCAGATAGTGAAACACGTCAGACTGCTATTACCTGCGTTCACACTTTTAGGAGCCGTTGTGAAGATGATGTGTGGAAATGGTTTTAAGACTGAACCGGTTTCAGTTGTGTTTGTTTTATTTGACCTCTCTCTTTTCTTCCTCCTGCTCAGGTTTTCCTCCTTCCCTCCTCCTCCTCCAGATTTATACTCTGTGCTAACCCGTCCTAATCATTTTCAGTACCAGCCCGTACTGGGGCCAGTGTGTGTGTGTGTGTGTGTGTACCATGGCAGGACCCCTACATGCTTATGTAAGAGGCTGTAATTACCAACAACATGCTTTCCAGATAAGGACGCATTCCAAAGAGGAGAGAGAGAGAGAGAGAGAGAGAGAGAGAGAGAGAGAGACAAAAAATAAAATGTGTTTTTTATCATAAACTTTCAGGTCCTCTACATCTTTTGTTATTCAAATATTCTCACCTCTTCTCTTCTTCCCCCTCTCCTCTCCTTGATTTAACACTCTTCCCCTCCTTCTTTTCTCTCCCTCCACTTCCATGTCCTTGCCCCTTTCCCATCTTCCACTTCTCCTCCTCCTCCTCCTCCTCCTCTCTCAGTGATGGTGGAATGTAGGGATGTGAGGAGAGTTGGAAAAGGGAGGACTTGGATTGACAGCGTGATCTCATACAGCCAGCCAAAACTTTGATGCTTACACTCAGTGTGCGTGTGTGTGTGTGTGTGTGTGTGTGTGTGTGTGTGTGTGTGTGTATGTGTGCAAAATCAGAAATGACAGTGATGATTCAGGCTCAGTAGTGAGTCACTTGCGTTTTACTGTGATGCCTCAAGATTCCTCTCATAGCTGAAAACTAAAGGAAACTTCAGGGAATGTTTCTCCTCATTTGCCATTTGTAGTTTTTGCACATACATTATGGTTGTTCATTACAATTTTAATAACTGATTAATGTGAAAATCTCCAATGGAATAAAAACAATACCAGTGAGTTTGAGATCGAGCCTGAACAGCAGCGGTACTAATACTTGAAAATGTAACGTTTGAGAATGAGAATAAAGAGAAGGTAGTTTATCCCCTTGAGAGCAGGAGTACGCTCAGCAAATGTTCAATCAGATTATTAGATCAAAAATCAAAAGAGATCAAAGAGATCAAGCTATGTTCACATTTTATCTTGGAGGTTTATTAGCTATGTTTCCATTCACATTTTTGTATGCACATTTTGAAGCATCGCATTAGAAAGCTGTATGGAAACATTTTTACTGTCGCTTGAGGTGTTTTTTGTCTTCGTCAAAAAGAGAGTTGATGCACTAAATGGGATACAGGAACGCCTCTGTCAAATAAATTCTGACGTAGCGAACATTTAACTCGCATGACTGATCAGCTGTTTCTGCTGTCGGCGTCTTCTCGGGTATTCCCATAACACGCGGATGCTTGTCTTCGTTTCCAGACAGCATGAAACATGACCAATAGTAGCTGACATGAAAGAACAATTCAAACTTTCCCAATTGAAACAAATTCCTGAAGACATCTCTCGATTTTTCTCTCGTAGATGGTTAGATGGCCAAGGCAACTTGTTTTGTTTATGTACTTCTTCCTCTACTCTGTTTACTGGCAGATTACAGCCATGCGTAGCCTATAGCAGCAACTTTGGGCCAAACTACGCTGTAGCCGAGTTTATTCACTCTAAATCAGTTAATTGAAGTGTAATCTAATTCACGTTTCGTTTTTTTTTTGCAACATTTTAAAAGTTTGCTTAAAATTTGCTTGACAATTGAATGGAAACACGCCTAATGAGTGTTAAAAATGGAAAGGGTTCATCCACCGGGGAGCAAGAATGTGCTCAGTACATCCATGGCAATCTGCTTGTTAGATTTTTTATATTTCTTGTGCTCAGTACAGAGCACATTTTGGCCTGATGGTGGTGTTAGAAGGAAGGTCAGGGAAGGTCACCAGAATTATTAGCAGCCATTCTCTGAACATTCACAACACATCTCAGGGCAGTCGGACCAGAAGTTGTTGAGATGTCTTGCTCTGGACAAAAAATGGTGCTGGGGGTTTGTGCTGGCTGAACGCGAGTTGCTACAGCTAACTGCTAACTGAAGGTCCGTCTCCCAGCGAAGTAGTCTCCTGGCGGCGGGGAGGACGAAACAAAAATACGAGTAATTTTCTCATTTCTGCCACTGTTTTTAATTCAATAAGCAAACTATGAAAACGCACACGGTCCGCAGATGTATTATTGACCAGCCTTTGAAGCAGCTTTACTCCTTCGTCCTCTCATGTTTAACTGAGAGCAGGCTGGTCGCTACAGTGACTCACTATCACCTCGAGGTACAAGTGGTATTACAAGACAGGACGGGTCGGGGCTAGCTGGTTAGCATGCTCATTTCACTAGATATCTCTGCAACACAATACATAGACGTCTTTGACATAACATCAACACTGTAACCTCTTCACATTCTGGTGATAATTCATTTTTTGAATTAAAATTCTGGCCAGATCTTACACACTGGACCACTAAAGGTCTCATATTGTAAAGTGAGATTTTCATGTCTTTTATATTATAAAGCAGGTTTAAGTGCTATATAAATACTGTTAAACTCTCAAAACGCTCAATATACAGAGAAATACACGCAGCGCATATTCAGAAATTGTGCTTTTGAAACAAGCTGTTAGGATTTCTGTCCATTTGTGATGTCACAAATATACAATATTTAGACCATTACACGGTTTTAAAGGTAAACATTCTAAATGTGTCCCAGTTTATTTCCTGTTGCCGTGTATGTAAATAACATCAGCTGACAGGAAGTAAACATGGACCCAAACTGTTGCCTAGCAATGCAATTCCGTTGCAATTCCATTGAAATGCACTAAAAAGGAGTGTTTCAGACAGGGTAAATAGAGGTATATTCAAGCGGACAGTATGAGGGAAAAAAAGTTTTTTTTTTATCATTACAGCATGTAAACATGTTCTAGTAGAAACACAAGATACAACCTGAAAATGAGCACGATATGGGACCTTTAAAGGCAACAATGGACAGTGAGTGGGAGGAATGGGGGGATCAGGAGGGGCCCACAGCTCGTTTTTGCCCCAGGCAAAATTAAGTTTGGGTCCCCTCGCAGGTTAATCCAGCCTTAACTATAATACTGCAGCCTCTGTCACAGCATTGAATAATGAATGGACCATTTACTGGACTCTGTTTCCCATGAAACACTGAAAGAAATGTGGGTTTTTTTGGACAGCAATAGAAAAACCACTAGTCTTACCACCACAACTCATACACAAATACTGCAACAAGCAACAACTGCTAGCAGCAATAAGTAGCTATATGGTGTGTGTGTGTGTGTGGTGAGACAAAGAGGTACTGTATGTGACTCTACTAACCTGCTGCAGCCACACCCAGGAAACCAGCTACCTCGAGCTTACTGAATCCAAACCTGACTCACACCTCTACTCTATCCCTCTGCCTTCCTGCCTCCTCCTCTGGGGATGCATGAGTGAGAGAGTGAGACAGAGATAGAGAGAAGTGTGTATGTGAGCAGGAATGTCAGCTATGTGAACCAGTCAAGTTACTGAGGCAACCTGTTACTGCTTTTAATCCAACACTCTTCTCTTCTCATCACGTCATTTCTTATCTTTCCATGTCTCATCTCCTCTCTTGGTTTCATTTCTCATTTAATTGTATCTCCCTTCTATGTATCATGTTTTCTCTTCTTGTTTATGTCTTCTCTTCTCTCCTTCTCTTTTTACATGTTTCCTTCCTCCTCTCCTTTTTTATCTCTTCATTCTTATTTTCTATTTTATTTATTTTATTTTATTTCACACTTCTTCACCCTACGGAAGCTAGAAATCTACAGCCATTGCTCAAATGGAAACCACTATTCCATTACAAAGACAATATCTGGAATACCTGAGCAAGGCGAGACTTTATGAAGACTTTATTTAGACCTGTGAGTCACACGCCTCTCACTGCAAGGTGCGTTAAATCATGTCCGGCTCACGTATGTCCGTTATGTATGGTATGTCCCCGGCCTCCAGTCAAGGGGAGGTTTGTTTTGTGTGTCGGGGTGTGACAGGTGGAGTTGCTGAAGGACAGGTTTTTATCTGTGTCAGGTGGCTTCATTCATTTCTGGCTGGTCTCCAGTGTAACAATACAGCACAGGGTGGATCTCTCTCTCTCTCTCTCTCTCTCCCTCTCTCTCTAACACACACACACACACACACACACACACACACACACACACACACCCACACACGTTCTGATATACAATAGAATGTGAATCAGGCCTCTTGTCTGCATGTCACAGTAGGACCTGCATACCAGCGTGTCTGCCTGCACCAGATGAGTGAATGATTGCTTTATTGGTTGTTTAGAGGAACAGTGACCAGTGGCAGCCTAACAATACATTTAAAACCCGTGTTCATAATCCTTTCTCATTTTGAGAACGAGTAAAGCATGGTGGAGAGCTGTGTGAGTTTTAAAGGTCCCATATCGTGCTCAATTTCAGGTTCATACTTGTATCTTGTGTTTCTACTGGAACATGTTTACATGCTGTAATGTTCAAATAACATGTTTTTTTTCCCTCATACTGTCTGCCTGAATATACCTGTATTTACCCTCTGTCTGAAACGCTCAGTTTTAGTGCATTTCAATGGAATTGCAACGGAATTGCGTTGCTAGGCAACAGTTTGGGTCCATGTTTACTTCCTGTCAGCTGATGTTATTTACATACACTGCAACAGGAAATAAACTGGGACACATTTAGAATGTTTACGCTTAAAACCGTGTAATGGTCTAAATATTGTATATTTGTGACATCACAAATGGACAGAAATCCTAATGGCTTGTTTCAAACGCGCAATTTCTGAATACAGGCTGTGTATTTTTCCATATATTGAGTGTTTTGATAGTTTAACAGTATTTATATAGCACTTAAACCTGCTTTATAATGTAAAAGACATGAAAATCTCACTTTTTACAATATGGTACTTTTAAGACAAGTTCATCAAAATGACACAACTCCAATATAGAGTACCATACTTTATCCCCCAAACAGTTTCTCTATCCTGCCTCATCAGGGTGCTATCAGAGTTGTTTCTGTTTTTTGTTTTTTTCATATACAGTCCATCAATTAGTCATCTCACTTTACAAGACACTTACAAATGAAAAGTTCAACATTAAATCTACAGTTGGTAACTTTAATAAAATAACTTTTTGTCATATTTGCTCAGGCTGTCACTATATCCTGACAGTAGTACATGAGTCAGATAATCTGTGAAAAAAATCAGGTTCCTCGGCCTCCTCCTGTGCTCCTAATGACATTTGCAAGATTCCACAAAGAAAAACAACCAATCAGAGCTGAGCAGTCTCTACAACAGCTGTCAATCACTGCTCATGAAGCTTGTGAACTCCAATCAAACTGTCGAACTAGGCAGTGCTGAACAGATATGAATCAATATTCTGTTATACTGTAAGCTGTCTACAATGACTTATACCTATACGCTTGAGGCAAGAGTGAGACACCTTCCTTCCCCCTTTTCCTCTGGAGGAGGATCCTTAGAATATCTCCTCATGCAACATCTGCCCAAAGGCCCTTGGGGAAGGTCGCTATATCGGTGGCGCCATGACCTGGTGTTCAAGACCGGTTGCTGAGAGCATATTCGCTGCCACCAGCAACAGCAAACACCACCACGCCCCAAAGAAGGCCATCACCTTTGTCAAAGCTGGAGAGAAGCCCCAACCACAACCAAAAACAAGGACGGGCCTCTTCTGCACCTCTGACTGGCAGCTGAAATGGCGCCAATCTGGGCAAGCTGCTGAAATTTCCACATGTTCGTCATCTCTGAAGCAACAAAACAACTGATCGTACTGGAACTCACGGTGCCCTGGGAAGAGCATATTGAAGAAGACAATGAGAGGAAACACACAGGGTACCAAGAACTGGTGGAGATGTGCCAGGACAGAGACTGGAAGACACACTATGAGCCCATAGAGGTGGGCTGTAGAGGACTCTCACTCTGCAGAGACACACACACACACACACACACACACGCACACACACACACACACACACACACACACACAGCTTTTATAGTACAGTGGTTACACTTTTGACTTTTGAAAACCAGGTATTAAGATAAAGCAGTTTACATTTTACACCTGAGCACACCATCTGGTCACGTGATTCAGTTACATTCCATTCAGTCAAAACATGGGAGTCAGGAATGTGGACGAGCTTGTCTGTCTCCCAGGGCACTTAGACCTGCCTCACACACTGCCGCCAAGTACTGCCTAGTACCGGAAAGGGTAGCACACAAAGTACTACAAAGAATACAGACATGTATGGCAAATGACAAATATAAAAAAAGGCATTTAAAATGTAGCACAAAGCCCATGAAGAGTATTACAAAGAATAATAATGAATAACAGTGGACTACAATGCGCCACACATAGCAAATTATAATTCTAGCTGCTGCTCAGCTGTGGGTCGGGCCTGGCATTTTGGAGGAGGAAGAATAAGAAGGAGGAAGATGAAAAAAGGAAGAGGAAGACAATTGAGATGTACATGACAGTCCATCATCATTAATCCTTTACGGCATTAGCATGTTTGTCCTGGTCTCCAACTCACAACTTCAGACACGAAAGGCAAGTCACCATATTGGTGAGCTCACTGCCCGGGAGAAACTACTGCTCCACACTATGACATCACACTGACTTAGGCAGTCGCCACACGGTTGCATTTGAAGGCAGATTTCAAACTAGTGTCAAAATTCAGTTTTTTCGAGACAAAATTCTGAGAATCTAGACAACATAGAGATGTCTGTAATTTAGATTTATAAAGATTGATTGCTCCATAAGTGACAAACTGATGTTTAAAAATGCTTAAAAATGCTGTTTTTGAGATAAAACTCTGAAATGTACCACCTTACCATGACCTGAAAATGTTGTCATTTATTTTCATGAACGTTGGAGCTTTATTCAGTGAGACTTAGTAGTAGTTGTGTACAGTCCTGTTTACACTAAAATGTTTTAATGCGCTGTGGGCTCAATTTTTGTGGAGGACAGTTTCAAGATGCAGCGTAGCAAATTTGGTGTCAATTGAGCAAACAATGTGGGAGGACATGTTTAATAACTTTTACTGTTTTTGAGTGATGGACTTCATAATTCTTCTTCTTCTTCATTATGAAGAAGGAGAAGGAGAAGGAGAAGAAAAAGGAGAAGAAGAATACAAAAACAAGAGGGACCGGCGCCATAAAAATACATGAGCCCATAACAGTATTAACAGTTTTGTTCATAATATAATAAGTTATTACATTATGAGAACATTATTTTAAATTTAGAAAAAAAAAGTTGAATAATATAATAAATTCAGCACATAATGTAATCATTTTTAAAAAAGAGTACTCTCCTTTTCTTCTTAAAGCAGAGGAACCCTCTAGTTTTACATGACACAAGTGGAGTAGTTCATTTAAAGCAACTGGACTTCAATCATCAATCAGCTCCATATTGATGAAGCCTCTTGGATGTGAGACTAGATATCCAGTGACCTGGACAAATGAGAACCTTCACAGAGATGATGCTGAACTTAATATACTGGGTGATTCTCAGCATGTGAAATAATTGTTCCACACACATTAATAAAATAAAAGATGTTTTCTAATAGAACATTTAATCACTTTAGTTTCATGTTCTACCTCTGTTTCTGCCCTTTGCGCTTGAATCCAGCAGTCATGTTAGTGGCCATGCCATCCATGTGAAGGTCATATGTTATTTGTATTCAGTCTTGTTTATGGGGCCACTCAAGGTCTTCACATGTTCCTGTTTTTAAAATATATTCTGTGCACTTCTTTATTCAACTTAGACGGAGACTGTGTTACTTTGTAACTTGATACAAAACTGACGAACCATATATATATATCTTCCCAAAGGAAAATATAATTAGCCAATTGTTTAAAATGTTAGAAAGAAGGAAATAAAATAGAAGTAAATAGAATAACGGAGGAAATAACTTGTTACAGTAAAAGAAACTAGAATAGAATTTTTCCCCTTTAATCATCTCGTCACTCCTTCGGTGTGTTTCAGGACCCTTTGTGGGGTCCTGAGCCCCAGGTTGGGAACAACTGGATGTGATGGACATGAACACTGAGCAAAAACAGCACATAATATGGTACATATGATCTGATGATCTGTCTTTGCTTGACTGGTTATGAAGAATGTCAGTTGTAAGAAGAGCAGAGATGCTGCTTCAGCCTGACTAAAATGTGGATAAACAGCGCCATCATGATGTTACAATGTCATATTACAACAATACAATCCTCCCATTGTTTAAAAGCAAACAAGTATGAGAAGTATATACAGTAATAGGGACTGGGAATTTTGACCGTGAACAGCCAAGTCTGTCAGTGGATAAATACCTTGTCTGACAGTAAACTCCTATCTTGTCAGAATGGACGTTACTGTGGCTAGTCCTGCAGGACTGGTCCTTATTACTGTCTTTAAAGGTCCCATATCATGCTCATTTTCAGGTTCATACTTGTATTTTGTATTTCTACGAGAACATGTTTACATGCTGTAATGTTCAAAAAACACTTTATTTTCCTCATACTGTCTGCCTGAATATACCCGTATTTACCCTCTGTCTGAAACGCTCCGTTTTAGTGCATTTCAATGGAATTGCAAAGGAATCGCATTGCTCAGCAACAGTTAGGGTTCATGTTTACTTCCTGTCAGCTGATGTTATTTACATACACTGCAACAGGAAATAAACTGGGACACATTTAGAATGTTTACTTTTAAAACCATGTAATGGTCTAAATATTATATATTTGTGACATCACAAATGGACAGAAGTCCTAAAGGCTTGTTTCAAACGCACAATTTCTGTCATGATTTCACCTTGGCAGTCTAGTTTTCCTTGTGTTTCCTCTGTTTCCCTGTCCTTTTGTCTCCTTGTGTTTTTCCCCTGTTAGTCTAGTCTGTCACTGTGTTGGGAGGTGTGGCCTTCCTCCTCCTCCTCATCCTTCTCCTGGGCGGGCGCTGCTGGAGCAGCTGACAGCAATTAACCTACCATGACACACACCTGCAGTATATCAACCCCGGTCTTCCTGCCAGTCATCACCAGATCGTTCCGTCGCCCTCAGTGGTACAAGACACATTCAGGCTCTCTTAGTAATTTGATTCTTGACTTTGCTCATGCTCGTTTTTGGATTATTGGACTCACCTTGTTTTGTTCTTTGCTCAGGTCTGTTCACCTGCCAGCTGTTGCTGCTTCCTGGTTCCAACCTGCCTGCTCACTCCTACACTCTGCTCCTCCTCGACCTGGACCCTTGCCTTAGTTAATTACCTGCCTGTTCACTCTCCAACGTCATTCCACCTCTCGGAGCTCAAGTGGATTCATCTGTCCATCTGGAAGGATTCCTGGAAACCCCCTCCCCGTGCCCCCCGTTCTGTGATTTAAGTATTGACATTATTACTGCCATGTTTCGGACCTCCAGGAAGTGAAGATATGACCGAGGGCATCCACTGGTACCAACCATGCCATGCTAGCTTGTCGGAAAGGAGGCTAAATAAAAAAATTAAAAAAAAAAAAAATTTCTGCATGCGGTATAAATTATTTTCTTCTATTCTAAAATGGTGTATTTGAATATTTCTGCGCACTGGGGTCCCTAAACAGTCTTAGAATTACATAAATTGGGTATCACTGTAAAGCTGAGACTCTTGTGGATCAAATGAGCCCAACTGTATTCATGTGTGATGATGTTAGTCCCCACAGTAGCCATTTCATATAGTGAGACCACTGTATAAAATGACCTGTGGTGACCTCTAGGATAATCACAGGCTCATGAAACTTTACAACCACAAACTACAGACCTAGAGCATTCAGAGGATGGATGGCTTTCCTAGCTAAAGATTGAAAATAAGGGGAATTTATGAGCAGTTTACAAAACAGAAGTGCTCGCCATCCAATCGCTGAAAAAATGCAATTCTTGAAGTAGTCTCCAAATGTCAAAAAGTTTTTGATACCAAATCACAGCATGGCTTTTTTTGTGCACCTGTTGATGTGCAGAAGAAACTGTAATTAATCAAAACAACATGTTTTATGTGCACATTAGCATGAGACGTTCTGTGGTTATCTTTCAACAGTAGATGCTGGCTGCACAAAATGTAACCAGCAGATCTGCTGTGCCCATGTGTAATTGCTGCTTGACAGACACGAGCGAGCAACATCACTGCAGAGACTGCAGCGGGGCGGCTGTGCTGGCTCTCTGTATTTACACTTATCTCGTGTGCACAAATTAACTAAAACTTGGTAACGTTTTAATTAAATTGAGGCCACATATTACTATCTTGTGCGCACAAATTAATCAAAACGTGGGAATGATATAATTAAATTGAGAGAATGAATTATATCTCGTGACCACAAATAAGTAAATAGTGGTCTCAATATATATATTTTGTTTTGTGGATTATTCATATTATTTATAATATATATAATATATATATAT
>CAKAOH010039992.1:10629-22508 GCA_916701665.1 Sebastiscus tertius
TATATACACTGATCGGCCATAACATTATGACCACCTGCCTAATATTTAGTAGATCCCCCCTTTTGCCACCAAAGCAGCCCTGACCCGTCGAGGCATGGACTCCTCTAGACCTCTGAAGGTCTGCTGTGGTATCTGGCACCAAGCCGTCAGTAGCAGATCCTTTAAGTCCTGCATAAGTTGCGAGGTGGGGCCTCCGTGGATCGGACTTGTTTGTCCAGCACATCCCACAGATGCTCCATTGGATTGAGATCTGGAGAATTTGGAGGCCGAGTCAACACCTCCAACTCGTTGCCGTCCACGTGATGTAAAAGAAAACGGGATTCATCAGACCGGGCCACCTTCTTCCATTGCTCCGTGGTCCAGTTCTGATGCTCACGTGCCCATTGTAGGCGCTCCATTGCAGCCCCATACGCAACAAACTACTCCTCACTGTGCGTTCTGACACCTTTCTGTCGGAACCAGCATGAACTTTTTCAGCAGTTTGAGCTGCAGTATCTCTTCTATTGGATCAGACAACACGGGCCAGCCTTCGCTCCACCACATGCATCAATGAGCCTCGGGTCTGACCCTGTCGCTGGTTCACTGATTTTCCTTCCTTGGACCTCTTTTGGTAGGTCCTGACCACTGCAGACTGGGAACATCCCAGAAGAGCTGCAGTTCTGGAGATGCTCTGACCCAGTCGTCTAGACATCACTATTTGGCCCTTGTCAAAGTCGCTCACATCCTTACGCTTAATTATTTTTTCTGCTTCCAACATAAAGTTCAAAATGTTCACTTGCTGCCTAATATATCCCATCCACTGCCAGGTACCATTGTAACAAGATAATCGATGTTATTCACTTCACTTGTCAGTGGTCTTAATGTTATGGCTGATCATATATATACACTCACCGGCCACTTTATTAGGTACAAGGTGTACCTAATAAAGTGGCCGGTGCTAGTACTGGGTGGTCTTCTACTGCTGTAGCCCATCTGCTTCAAGGTTGGACGTGTTGTGCGTTCAGAGATGGTATTCTGCATACCTTGGTTGTAACGAGTGGTTATTTGAGTTACTGTTGCCTTTCTATCATCTCCAACCACTCTGCCCATTCTCCTCTGACCTCTGACATCAACAAGGCATTTCCGTCCACACAACTGCCGCTCACTGGATATGTTCTCTTGTTCGGACCATTCTCTGTAAACCCTGGAGATGGTTGTGCGTGAAAATCCCAGTAGTTCAGCAGTTTAATACTCAGACCAGCCCGTCTGGCACCAACAACCATGCCACGTTCAAAGTCACTTAAATCCCCTTTCTTCCCCATTCTGATGCTCGGTCTGAACTTCAGCAAGTGGTCTTCACCACGTCTAGATGACGTAATGCATTGAGTTGCTGCCATGTGATTGGCTGATTAGCTATTTCTGTTAGCAAGCAATTGAACAGGTGTGCCTAATAAAGTGGCCGGTGAGTGTATGTACTGTATATATTATCCCAGTTAAACAACATGTAGAGCCATAGGCTCTTGACGCTTTGTCAGACCCCTCGGTGTCACTCTTTTCAGGTGGAATTAAACACGTGCTTTATGTTGTGAATTAAACAAAGACACTTGCTTAGGTTCAGGCAATAAAACCACTAAAATTAGGTTTAGGACAAAAAAAACATGTTAGCGAATATCACACTGAACATTGTGAACACAGGACACGAACGAACAGCTGATTGTAACGTGACACACGGGAAACAAACAGCGGTCTCCTGGAAGAAAGCCCTGTGTTTGATTTGTTGCTGTAGTATTGTTCTTCTGTTGTTGTTTTTTTTAGGGGTGTTTTTTATATTTATTTATATATTTATTATTGTGTCTGTTTCCAAAGAGTAAGGTTTTGATTTACTACAGCTGATCTTTTATCTCTGTAACCTATGCATCACTAGTGGTCTCCGTCCAGGGACTACAGGTGAAAATTAACTTTTAAAAATGATAAATGGACTTGCATTTATATAGAGCTTTTCTAGTCTTCCGACTACTCAAAGCACTTATAGCTGTATGGTACAATATATACTGTATATTGTCCCTGCTAAATGAACAATAAAATAAATAAAATAAAATAAACAAGCTCCCAAAACATCAGAGGTTTGTTGAAGAGCCTTCGTTAATCACATGGTGCCTGTAGAGGAACATCTTGTATGGGCTGTGTGTCCTTCCAAGGACCCTGACATGGGCCACAACTCTTTCTCTAAATGTTTGGCACACTGTTCTGTGGCGCCATCTGCTGGTCAATGTGGTCCATGTAAGGTCTCATTGCAGTGGGGTAGATGTTGCTTGGTGGATATTTCTTAAAGGTTCCATATCATGCTCATTTTCAACTTCATACTTGTATTTTGTGTTTCTACTAGAACATGTTTACATGCTGTAATGTTAAAAAAAACCTTTATTTTCTTCATACTGTCTGCCTGAATATACCTGCATTTAAGATTAGATAAGATATTCCTTTATTAGTCCCACAGTGGGGAAATTTGCAGTGTACAGCAGTAAACGGGATAGTGCAAGGAACAAGAAGCATCAGCTAACAAAGTAAAAAAAAAAAAAAAAAAAAGCAAAACAAAGTGAAACCAAATCTGAACAATTTAAATTTAAGGAAATATAAAAATAAGAGCAGCATATATAGTATTGACAATAAGCAGACCAATAACAAAATTGCACAAGTATTGCACAGTCTGAATTACAATTGAGTAGTATTGATTAGCCCATTTCAACGGACTTGCGTTGCTAGGCAACAGTTTGGGTCTATGTTTACTTCCTGTCAGCTGATGTTATTTACATACACTGCAACAGGAAATAAACTGGGACACATTTAGAACGTTTATGTTTAAAACCATGTAATGGTCGAAATATTGTATATTTATGACATCACAAATGGACAGAAATCGAGAAACGGCTTGTTTGAAACGCACAATTTCTGAATACCGTCTGTGTGTGTTTCTCCATATATTGAGCATTTTGATAGTTTAACAGTATTTATCCAGCACTTAAACCTGCTTTATAATGTAAAAGACCTGAAATTTCACTTTTTACAATATGGGACCTTTAATGCTTATCATTGCATGTTAGACAGCTCTTCACATGCTTCTCATCAACATTATCATCAGCTTCATTAACCTTATCATCATCACCTTTCGTCACCTCACCGTAAACATAATACATTTTTATATATCATCCTTGGCCATATAATCATAATCAACATTTTCATTATCATCATGGTAACCTTCATCTCCTTTTTGCTGTTTTAACTGATTCCAGTTTGTATCCACATCGTGGCAGCAGCAACACACAGATGTAAGAGCCCTGAGCATTATTAGCCCAGAGCTCCTCCACAGTGATTGGTCAATGATGCAGCATCAGTGCTCTGTAATGTAGGTGTGTCTCTGTCTTTAATGTCTGTACATACTGTTGCGACTCTTTCTATGAGAGCAGCCATAAAAATGAGTATTATTGTGTGTTATGTTTGCTGGCTTGGGCCGTGCTACGGAAGTCCTGAGAGGCAATTGAAAAAAAAAAGTATGTGATGTGATCCATTTTATAAGTCTCATCTAAGTCTTCTCTCCTGTGTGTTTATGGCTTAAGGAAGGGTGAAAGATAAGTTTTTTTACAGGGATAATTTTTCTCAGTCCCTTAATTTTGTGGAACAGGTGAATTTATTTTTTTTTTTTCCAGGATCATTTTTCCATCTGTGAAAACACGGGAGAAATATTTTTGGCAGATGATTTTTTTGTTGTTGTTGTTATCAGGATAATTTTGTTGTAATACTACTTTTGGTCACAAGAGGCTTAAGTGCACCACTACTTCATGTTCTAAATAGGACTAAAAACATTCAAGTGAGTTTCTCCATGCACTCTAAGCACAAGGTTCATATATATTGTGTGTTAGCAATACTATGTAAAACACCTAAAGAAGTTAGAAAGATTATGCTGGCAAAGCCTTTTTTCACCTGTTCTTTAAAGCTGAAGTAGGCCAGATTGGAGCAAATATGATTAAAAAAAGTTATTTTTATGAAACGGTCGCTATAACATGACAGTAGTACATGAAACAGGTAATCTGAAAAAAATCATGTGCCTCGGTGTCCTCCGGTGCTCCTAACAGCATCTGCAAGATTTCACAGAAGGAGGAAAACAACCAATCAGAGCCGATCTGGAGTCTGCTGTCTCTGAGCCGGCTGTCAATCACTCGCAAACTCCGACCAAACGGTCAAACTAGGCAGCGCTGATCAAATATGAATCAATTATGTTAATGTAATGCCTATTTCTCTCCTCAAATGTTTTCAGAATCATCTTGTAGTATACTGTTTAGCTGTAAAATGAGGAAGTTTGTGACCCGGCAGCCATATTGAGATCTGTTGAGAAAATACCAAGCACCGCCCACCAGCTGGAGCACAGCCAATAGGAACGCTCGGTCTCTCTCTGAAATGACCTGTGATTGGCCAGAGTCTCCCGTCATGGGCTAGATTTTCTAAAGCCTGAAAACAGAGCCATGAGGAGGAGCAGAAGTCTAGTTTTCTCTCAGAATACTTGAATTACAATATGATGAAAGGTTATTATGGAATTTTTGCCCAATGATGCCAAAAACATTTTGCCTACTGCAAGTTTAAGTTATAAATACAGGAGAGAATTTTTTTTTTGTTTTTTCTCACTTGCCTCTCAGGACTTCCGTACACTTCTGTGTGGAGTTTGCATGTTCTCCCCATGTTAGCGTGGGTTTTCTCCAGGTTCTCAGGTCTCCTCCCACAGTCCAAAGACATGCAGGTTATGGTCCTTGTTGACTCTAAATTGCCTGTTGGTATGAATGTGAGTGTGAATGGTTGTTTGTCTCTATGTGTCAGCCCTGTAATAGTCTGGTGACCTGTTCAGGGTGTAGCCTGCCTCTCCCCAAATGTCAGCTGGGATCGGCTTCAGCTCCCCATGACTGTGAAGGATAAGCAGTGACAGATAATAGTGATGTTTGCTATACAAGTCCTGTAAATCTTGTATTGTTCTTTATAAGCTGGTGAAAGGTAAAGTAAACCTGTAGTGTGGTACTTGGTCAGAAAATAACTACAACAATAAAGCCATATTACAGTTGTTAGTCCTGACTGATCTGTTTGGTTTGAAACTGCTGGTCCTGAAAATTATTTCTTTTCCCTCCCACCCTCCTGATGTGGACCAAACCATCTTGTCATGTTGATTTAGCAGCCTTTTATTTTGGTGAATACCCTTGTTGTAAACAGGGAATCCAGGCTGCATTCATCAGGGGGTATTTCTGTTTTCAGTGTGTCCTGTGTTATCATTACTTCATATCTACAATGACTGGGCAGTTTCCGTTTTTGAACTGAAATCAGATCATAGAAAAAGAATGGTGAAATATTATGTAAGGACATCCAGTCTGCTGCTGCTGATGCCCACGAAGAAGAACAGTCTCTGAGCTAATAGAGATTCAAGCTGTTGTACACAACAGTTAAGAATATAAGAGCTGACCATTATTTCTGCACTGTTACCGTGTGTCTTTAAAGAACCACTTGGTGTGAAAACAATGTGCTGTGATATAAAGGGAAATCACATTTTGTTTTACACTTTTCATCAAAATGATTAACAATGTTTTCAGTATTTGATTAATGCCTTTGAGAGACCCTACCAAAAAAGAGACAAGAACTGAAACCACTGTGCGATTAATCGAGGAGTTGGTTGACAGAAAATTAATAAGTACCTATTTTGATAATCATTTCATCATTTCAATAATTTTTTCCAACAAAGATGCCAAATATTTTCTGATTCCAGCTTAATGAATTAAATATTTTTGGGGTTTTTGAGTGTTGGTCGGATGGAATGGATGTCAAAGTGCTTTGTATGCCCACCGTACTTCCATATGATTTGTTTGACACAACATGACACTTAAAAAAACAGACATTAAAACATGACCCAGGCAGAAGTAAAGGCATTTGTAAAGCTCTATCAAACAACACAATTGCAGTTCACATTTAATTGCGTTTGTGTGCTGCAGAGCTCCGACCTTAATAATTACATGTTTTATAGGACCACACTGCTCCGCACCTGCCCCTTTCTGGTTAGCTAATAGCAGTTTTGTTTGAGGAGAAATATATTTCAAAACAGTGGGTTGGCTAGAAGAGAGGTTTGCACTGTGCTACACTGCTACTGTGATCTCCAGATCAGTGGTGAAACAATGTGGGCAGTGAATGTTCAAAGCCTTGGTCTAAAGATAAATCTGCATCGGTGGAAGCCAAGACCTCCTCCACAACTAGCCCGTGGCCATGAGCGGAGCTGCACACCACTACATTGCCTCCTCTCTGTGTTCAGCTGTTCTGTGACATCTGGAGTGCACTCGTTTGTATGCACTGATTCCTCAACAATAGTACAATGAATTGATTGTATGCAGTGACATGTTGAAGTCTCTACACTCCAGATTTTCTTGAGGTTCATTGGCCATTCGGCAAATTGCTCAGTGCTTAACAGCGAACAATCATGGACTAAGGCGGTCCCACTGACAAGTTCCTTTTACAAATTACATGCAGCCACCTATAGAATTTCCCCTTCCAGCCGACTTCCAGCCCGTTGCCAGCCAGATCTGCGGTCGTGCATTGCTATTGGCTCAATTTCGGCGAGTACAGACTACACTTGAACAGATCATCTGGGGCAGATGTGTAATCCCTCTGGTGCACTCTGTATTCCTCGTTGCCTGGATGTATCTGGTGATACATGAGGCTCCAGGACACCATGTATCTGCTGTGCTGCCAGGGTCCAGTCTGTCTGAGCCCCCCCCACCCTTCCTGCATGGTCCACTGCCTGACTGGCATCACGCCACACCCTTCATCTGCTTCCTGCTGGTGTGCTGACTCACAGGGAGGCCACCCGTTGGCTAATGCTCCAGAAAAAACACAGCTCACAGGGTCAGTGGGATTTGCAAACCTAAAGCCACCGAGGGTGCCAATTTATCTGGCTAGATAGATGTACTGTTCCTTTAAGTACCCATAAACCTTTGTATATTACGTTCACTGGCAGATCCATTCTCTTTGTCCTTTTAGTATCAGAAGATGGGATCTAACATTATGAGTGGCTGAGAGGGTCCTGTTTCTGGCAGCATGTGACTGGATGTTCGTACTGTGTGTCTTAATAAGGTGAGTCCCAGGATGAATGCGAACTGTAAGATTAACAGCTCCTATTCTCAGAGAGTAGCCTCGTATTCATCCTTGGGTGGAATAAACCTTTAAAACTACAAGTCCTTAGAAGACTTGACAATGCCTGACGAAGATCTCTGTTAGATCGAAACGTTGCTTCATTAAAATTGTTACTTTGTGTTGATCCAGCACCTGTAAAAACCTTTGGGATGTGCGTGCCCCAAAGCTTTTTTTGTCCTTGATAAAGCAATGTTTCCCAAACTTTTTTTTCTGGGGACCCACTTTTTAAAAATGCGACCCCATTCACAATAGGCTAGGCCCTATCTATAAATCATGGGAAGACTGAATTTGTGCGGAAAAGAACGTTCCTGATACATTTTTACTGCCATTTCCGCATCACCATATATTATCTTGAATAGATAAACCAGCATTTCGAAGAGATGTACGTTTGATAAATTACAACTTCATTTTATGCATGAGTTATTGAAAGCATATACACATGTTAAACACTTTATAAATGAGACTATTTTAGGTGGAGTTAAAGGGACTATTTGTAACTTTTTACACGTATAAATCTACCGGGTCGGTTTCCCATGTGTGCTCGCATATGCGCACTCGCGTGGGGCTACGCTGTTCAGACTCCCTGTGGACACGTACCATCAGACTCCAACACAAACTACACGGAAGCACCAAAACCATAAAGTTGTATCTAGTGAAGCCCGTTTTGCAAAACAGTGTTGGCAGCGGTCGTAGTACGCGGTTGAGAACGTAGCTTTGGTCTCCAGGACCGGAGTCTCTGCTGTACTCTGCTCCTCTGCCTGCCTTCACTCACACACCACGCTCGTTCTCACTCCACCTCTAGACGTGCATGCGCGCACACTCCACACTGCAGAAGACTTCGTAGCTCTGAGAATAACTAGTGAATGTACAGTGGACGTTTGTGCAGAAATAACTGCTGCAGCTCCTCCAGACCAACAGAGGTTTCCCGTTTCTTGTGAAGTGACGGGGCTCCGCAGAGAGAAACATTATCGTTTCCGACCGGGTGTCGGTGTCTCCCTGCGGGCGCAGTCAGAGACGATAACGCTTCTCTTCCTGCTTCAGCCCCGGAGTCTGAAGCAGGAAAAGCCAACACTAGGATCAGCATTGATTCATGGAGAGACCTTGGTCTGGTCAGCTAACATTACTGCCAAGCAGCTGAAATATAGAGTGATATTGTGGTTTTAGCTGACGTGTGTCGCCTCACTGTTTTGAGCGATGCTTGTTCATGTCTCTGTAGAGCGAGCAAGCGCGAGCCTGACGCTGACTTTCGTTGACATAACGGCCACAGGTGTCGCTGTTAACAAGCCATTCTGAAAGTTACAAATAGTCCCTTTAACAGGCCCTCGTTTTTTTCCTCTCATCAGTAAAACAAACAGAATATATGATATCCTTTCATATTAGATAAAATGTTATAAGTAGGCTATTACCAGAACAACACAGCTCCTTCATGTGGCTCAAAGGTGTACTGCAGATGTGTAGGTGTACTGCAGATAAAAAATGTTAAATAAACTATGGAAGAAATTCTACAGATTTATTTAGCAACCCTAATAAAATATCCAGACCAGTGCTGGTTTAAGCCTTATGTGTGGCCTCCCATTGAAGATAACCACCAGTATTCATATGCTGGAACACTACCTGGCCCAAGTTTGCGGTTTTAAACAAATTAAAGGTACCTTTATTACCTCCTTCAAGGCCCTTATGTTTTGGGGTTGTTTTTGGAAACACAACAATGCTCCATCAAGGTTATTCAAAATGTTCTATAAAGCAGCTTGGCAAATGTTATGAGGAAGGAAATGCATTTGCTAGATATCAAATACACTATGTGTTGAAGTGAGAAATTAAAGTTGACTTGAAAACTCCTCAGGGCACCATTAATAGGCAACATCTAACATCAACTGCAATATTAAAGGTAGACCCATCAGGAGATGTAACATTTGAGTTATTAGTGGTGGATATTACTGTCCCCCGGACAGTTGTCTGCTTTACCTGGTCGGTATAGTCCAGCCTTGTGCAACACAATAATGTAAAATAATCAAACATAATCTTCACACGTCTGCATGTGCTCAATATACAAGATAGAAAACTGACAGATTGGGAGTTGTTGGGGAGTATTTTTCATTTCTGATGGAGCATGTTTCTAGTCTTTATGCTAAGATAAGCTAAACTATATAATATATCTTTGTAGCCTATAGTGGACCCACAGGGATGAAGCTGATATCTTCTCATCTCACTCAGGGGAAGACAACAAACATCTAGTGTACTTCCCAACATGATACCAGATAAAGGCACTAGATATGGTACAAACTGTGTTACCTTCAGCTTCAGCCCCTAACAACTGAGTAGTATTAACTCTGCTTGTGTCATCAGAGTGTCACAGTGCTCCTTTAAGGGGATCTAGTTGGGAGTGAGATAAAGCTAGAGACTCTCTCTCCGTTATCTGGTTAGCTTTTCTTCATACTTTTAAGCCCAAAGAAACATATTTATATCCAGCCTATTGGATTATTGCACTCTTTATCTGAGACCCCAAAGAGCCAGAAGGACAGAGGAGTCCATTTAGGACGTAATGGCCTTATGCTTGTTGTGATTTGTTCTATCAAAAAGAACACACAAATACACAACGGCACAAACACACATGCACACACACACACATATAAGAGCACCATTACTGACTGTGTTGTGCCCCTGGCGGTAAAAGCTATCGGCCTTTAGCCATTAATAGGGTTTTTATGGACCAGACCACCAACCAGAGATCTCTACTGACACACACACACACACACACACACACACACACACACACACACACACACACACACACACACACACACACACACGCACACACACACACACACCACTCTCTCATCTTTGTTTTCTCTGCGTCTTCCTTTCTCCTCCTCCTCCTCATTATCATCATCATCTTCATCATCCTGATCTCTTAAGACCTCTCTCTTCCTCTCACATCCATTCTTGTAATGTTTTTAATCTGCACCTGGTTGGTTTTCATTTTTTTCATCCTCATCCGTATCCCCCCCCCCCTCCAGCCTCGACCAGCTCCGCTCATCTCTTCCTTCATCCTCCTCCCCTTTTTGCATTCCTCCCCTCAAGCTGTTTTTTTTTTTATGTTTGTAGTAGAAAAGAAATCTAAATAAATGACTGGATTGATATTATGTTCTTCTGACAAATAATACAGAATAATATCCATACCATCCATACAGTATACATCATGAACTGAGCTCTGATTTGTCAAAGGGATTCTGTCAGATTGATTTATAACGTAGCGACTGTGCCGACTGTACTCATAATTATAGAAAATGTGTTCCCAATAAACGTCCTTCTCTTCCCATTAAGATCAATTTCCTCCCTGAGGGAGCTTTTCCTGCAGCCTGGGTCACCATCTATTTTATTATGGTCACAAACACACTCGCAACAATTCAAAGGAGATATTTTTGACTCCATATCTGACCTGAACGCTCATGTCTACTGATACTTACACCATCGTTTTTCTTTAACATAATCAGTTTCCATCATTAATTCATGCTTGATATAAAGTGTACAATAAGGAGGACAAGGGAGCTGTTATCCTTTTAATTAATAGCTGCCATTGACCATTTCACAGAGAGCTTTTAATTGCACAGATGAGAAAGCAAGAAAGAAAAGGACGGAGTTGTCAGGAACTAATGGAACTACACACATTCACTTTGAACTTTTGCTAAAATTTATTTTGAAATTAATTGTAGAATTTGAAGAATTTGGAGATGTCATTTAAAATATTTTTTTCACCGGTACACACAATCCCACTTTAAGATTGAGAACAACCATTTCCTGTAATATACAGAAAGTAGATGCCATCCGATCACAACTCAATCTCCCTCATTATCAACTTAAACTTGCTGCATCTTAACCAGCATTTTCTTCTTATTTCAGGAAATGCACACATATATCTGACATTTTCTACTTCTTCTGTCACTGTCATTGTTGTTCATCATTGTTGTAGTTTTTTGTTTTTTTTTGCAGCCAGGAAATGCAGACGTTTGCCTCTGTAGAGCCTTCCGCAACTGCTGAAAAAAAACCAGTTCTATAGTTCTTCTACAGTGTAATAAATACTGTCTTTACAGAGTTTTCTTCTGTTTGTGTGACTAATTGTATTGTTCCATTTTCTTATTTAAACTTATATTCATTCATTTTAATAACAGTAGCAACATTGATAATGTAAATCTTTTATATTACCTCATTTTATCTAAGAAGATTGTACACTTTCAAATACTGAAGTGATCATGGCTTAAGGCAGCGGCACTGTCTCCTGGTCTCCAGTGCACAACACAAAAGAATGAGTGATGCAACATTCAGGGAGAGTGAGGCAAACATTCAGACTACATAAGGGGCAGAGCACAAACAAGATACACAACAAGGTACAAACATATAGTGAAATTCACAAGCACAACTATACAATGATTAACTGCAGAAATCACTTGACTGAAAATTGATAATGCAATTAAATCCCCCCCCCCCCTTATCAACACGCAAAGCCATAAATGACTGAGCATTCAGTAAAAAAAACAGGAACTGAGGAAACACTGTCATAAATCTCATCAATTTCCAGTGAAGAAACACCAGACAGAGTCGTAGTACCTCACGGAACTGCAATCATGTGATCAGCGCTCAATCGTATGAATGCTGATCACAGTCTGTGCTTGTTACGTTGTATTTCGATA